>CATKWJ010000513.1:0-83841 GCA_949825065.1 Odontocerum albicorne | reverse complement strand
GTATATATATATTACGAGGGTTGCTACTTAAGTTTTTAGATATGGCAACACCGTATAGATACGTCAAATCTGACATCTGCATCATAAAGTTTGACGTTTTTAATGGTATACGTGCTCAGAAAGTTTTGTCATACGAGTGCTATTTGTGTTGTTTACAGTGACTTGAAAACTTCATCTCGGTCAAAAATGGAATTAAATCGTGAACATTTTTGTGCGATGATTTTTTATGATTTTCGACGTAGACTAACTCAACAACAGTGTTCCAATCATCCCGGGCCACTGCGTTTCGCTGGTTTTCTGAATTCAATCGTGGTCGTAGTTCGCTCCCGGACGATTTTTGTGAAGGTCGTCCAAAATCGGTTGTTGTGCCAGAAAACATCGATGCTGTGCAGGAACTGATATTGCAAGATCGTCATGTGACTTATCGTGAGATTGAAGCATGTTTGGGCATTAGTTTCACTTGCATACATTCAATATTGCATGAACATTTGGCCGTCAAAAAGATTTGTTTTCGTTGGATACCGCATAATTTGACAATCGCCCGAAAATAAGCTCAATGATTCAAAGAAATGTTAAAAAAATTCAATCGCGGTGCTTCAAAATACGTCTATAAAATTGTGACAGGCGCCGAATCATGGATCTATGCATATGAGCCAGAAACTCAACAGCAGTCGATTGTATGGGTCAAATCCAACAAAAGTTGTTCGCGCACGAAGCAAATGGTGGCTTGTTTCTTCGGTATAAATGGTCATGTCGCAACAGTGCCTTAAATGGAACGTTGTACGGTCAATTTTGAATGGTATACCATCATTTGTTTGCCAGAAGTGTTCGGAAAAATGAGGAAAACCAACTGCCGAAGACGGATCATTCTCCACCACGACAATGCGAGCTTTCACACATCGGCTCAAACAAGTGACTTTAATTGATGGGTCATCCGACGTACAGCCCTGATTTGGCTAAATAAATTTGGATAAATATTTGTTTTCACTTGTCTGTCTCAAAACTTAAGTAGCAACCTTCGTATTAATGAATATTGCTAAGACGAGAGTCTCAACTAGGCCCATTTATGTTACCACGTCATGGTTAAAGCTCCAGTTTTAATGCGGATATGGTAAGACATGAAAAAATTTAAACGAGTTAATCTTCAGCGAGCTTTAGCTCGTTCAATTACCCAACAGAAGTATTCTGATGAAGTACTGTGGATTTTTTTTATCTTTTTCCCGTTACGATCGTTTATTTTCGTTCGTTACGCCACCTTTGTTTAAGACAGACACTTCGACAGGCGGCGCTCCATCCTCGGCCGGCACACGGCGCAAGCACACTGATTGCTTCCAGCCGTGATATATCGCCGCTTTCTCTTACATTTCTTATTTTTTCTTTCCCCGCAACTATTCCAATTATTTTACAACGATCACTTTTTTCTATGTTATAGAATGATATCGAAATGGACCGTTAAATAGTTTATAATATAATATTGTATTACACTTCTGTTGTATACAGCACAATGTAACAGATTTATTTGCTATCCAAGTTTAAGAATGATATTGGATAAGAAAGTTGTATATTTTTATTACAATATTAGACTAAATAAATAAAATATTTGTTAATATCAACATAGTATGTACATATATCTTGAAATTGTATATATATTCCAAGAAGAAAATGTAAAACGTCAGAGAATGTATAGGAGTTATAAGATGTCGTCACCGTTGCTGGGCCTCGTAGTCGAGGATTCCCTCGCCATTCCAACGTCAATTCAGCTGGAGAACGAGGCTGTGCTGAGGAGTTTACTTATTTGTTTCATTTTTCTCCTCTATAGGTGATTAAGACGTTTCACATCAGCAAACTCACCGACCACACCGCTGTACTGGATCCGATGACACACCTGAAGTGAGACGATCGGAACACACCGGTATGTTGTTTTTGTAATATGTAATTCATAAGAAATGTATGAATGTAGTGGAGGCTAAAGATATGTGGCGGATAGAAAAGTATGGTACTCTATCCTCTCTGCCTATCTCGACAGAGAAACGGCGTGATAGTATGCATCATATATACGACGGTGGATTGAATATAAACGAGATTTTTTTGTTTTATTTTTTTTATTTTAAAAAGACCAAGTAAGTACACATCATTTTTCTACATAACCTCCTGCTTTAGAAATGCATTTTCCCCAGCGGATCGGTAGCTTTTTTATCCCCTCATCGTAAAAAGAAGTGCGTTGTGTCAACAGCCAATTGCGCACAAATCCATCTACTTTTTTCACCCACTTTTGTGACCCAAACAGATTAAAGTCACAGGACGATAGGTAAGGGCTATAGAAAGGGTGTTCCAGTCATGTTTAACTCATTTCCTCAAATACTTCGCATGTTACAGCTACAGTACGGGGTCTCGCGTTGTCATGGAGAAGAATCACTTCTCGTACCGGCTGGCCACGTCTTTTACATCGACACGCAAGTTCAATTTCACTCAAAAGTTCGCAATAGTACGCCGCATTGATGGTGCGATGATCGTGAAAAAAATCGATGGGCAAAATGTTCCGCCGGTCGAAAGAATTGGTTGAAAAATTATTTTCCTATATTCAAATCAATAGTAAGAATCACGATTGGCTGAATGAACGAGCTATTCTTGCCGCCAAGAACAAAGACGTCCACGAACTTAACAATATTATTCAGCTCCTTTTTTAATGTTTCACAATTTTATATGTTTTTGCTATAACTTTCTTTCTTCTTTTTCAGTGCAATCGATCTGCGTTTATCAAAATGTCGAGGAAGCAGCAGAACGACGTGTAGCAAGACTTGTATGTAGATGGACGGCATGATAGACGGAAAATGCTCTAAGTGATATCCTCGAGCATTAGTATCCAACACAGTTACAGGAAACGATGGATATTATTTATACAGAAGAACATGGCGGTAAATTAGCAACCATAAAAATGCGAAACGGTGACATCGAAGTAGACAACCGTTGGGTTGTTCCATATTCGCCTTTGCTATCAAAAATATACATAAACGTGGAATGCTGTAACTCCGTGAAATCGATCAAATACATTTGTAAGTACGTGAATAAAGGCAGTGACATGGCAGTTTTTGGCGTGCAACCAGAAAGAAGTGATAGGAATGCGGTCATACATATCGATTAAATCGCACAGTATCAGACTGGAATATACATAAGCAGCAATGAAGCTGTATGGCGAATTCTTTCATTTCCCATACATGAACGAAGTCCAGCCGTTGTTCACTTAGCATTTCATCTTGAAAATGGACAACGCGTTTATTTCACAGCCGCAAATGTGCAACAAATAGCCCTGAATCCACCGGCTACAACGTTAACTGCTTTCTTCACGTTATGTCAAAATGATGCGTTTGCGAAAAAACTTCTGTATCACTGATTGTGATGTCAAAAGAAGAATTGGTTGAAAAAGTATTTCCCTATATTCAAATCAGTTATAAGAATCACGATTGGCTGAGTGAACGAGCTATTCTTGCCGCCAAGAACAAAGAGTTGAAAAAGTATTTCCCAATATTCAAATCAATTATAAGAATCACGATTGGCTGAGTGAACGAGCAATTCTCTCCGCCAATAACAAAGACGTCTACGAACTTATCAATATTATTCAGTTCCTTTTTTAATGTTTCGCAATTTTATATATTTTTGTTATAACTTTCTTTCTTCTTTTTCAGTGCAATCGATCTTTCATTTGAATTCAAATTATATCGTGAATTGACCTCATGGAGTGACGCGATCATTTGCGAGCACGGCGATGAACGTGACAGACTGAGAGTGGCTGAAAGACATCAAAAATATTGTATACCCACAAGCATTGTGAAATTAAACATATTAGAAACGTGTGCTTTCTCTTTTCTTTCTTTTCCATTTAACTAGACTGAGCCACAGCAACGCGTGGCCGGGTACAGCTAGTTTCCAATAAAAATGTAACCATACGCAGCTTGGCGTAATTTAATTCCATACAGTACATATTTAAGACACTATCATTGATTAAATGCATAAAATTTGTAGGATATTATTTTTTTGGTCTGCATTGATATTTTATTTATTTATTTAACACTTCATTGTAAATAAAATCTTGCAGGTTTATTGCCAAGCGGAAATCTCTTCTGGCTAACCTGACAAATTTAAATGAAGCATGTTATATGGTTGCAAAAATTATTCATATTTATGCAATTTATGGACATAAACATATAAAAGTAAAAGTGGGATATCATCAATCAAAAGAAAAGGAAAGGGTGGGGGAGATGAAAGAAAAATCACCAATGAAACACGTTACCATATATTACTGAATAGAAATCAAGATTTTTTTTCAGTCGCATCTTTAAGTATGCCAAGAATTGAGCGAGTCTTACATTGGTTTGTAACTGTTTCCAGAGCCTTTAATAAATCTTTCTGGCTAGCTGGAAGGGATTGCCACATAGCAACACACCCAAAAAAGCCGATCGTATTGCATACAACGAAACCTCCGATCTCTTCTGTGACCTAGTTGGTAAGACGTCTGTCTTCCAGCCTGGAGATTGCAGTTACAATTCACACAGTTAACTGATTTTTGTAATAAGACTTCTTGTCCGGCTTTCATTTAGGGTCTCTTTAACAAAATATTTCTGTTTAGTTGGAAGAAATTGCTGCGTGGCAAATAACCGGTCAGGTTATGTCCTATTTAACGAAAATTTATTATAATATAATACAATACAACGAAAGAGTAATACAATTCCATAAAAAAGTTAAGATTGTGCAAAATATTTATCTTAAGAATAACTGAAATAGCCTTTAGAATTTGTCCGTCAACTCTATTTATAGGTCTTTTACGAGTATTATTATTTTCAGTTGTCCTCTTTATATTCTGTTATCTAACTCTTTGGTAGAGGTCACTCGCACTTTTCAATTAAACCTTTTCATTGAAATTTGAAGACCACCGCACATTTATCCGTTATTGAAAACATTTTATCAGGAAACTTCCCCAAAATCACATACTTTGTTGTTATTGAAATAAAGTGGGAAGTTTACACGTCAACAATTAGAGCGACTAAACAGTTTGTGCGGTAAGTTCTTGACTCGAGAGATTCTTTTTAAAGATAATTCGAAAAGCTCTGATTCGTACAACCGTAGATAAATTGAAGCTCCACGTTTCTCAATTATCGTGCTTTTATTCTATCATAGTTCTGGTTCACAGTCGAGTCAGTACTTTTAGCATTTTGGCTTGGGAAGCGGTTAGTTCGCGTGCACCTGAGCATCCTAATGGGATAGTTAACTCGAGCAGAGAGCAAACAATTCGGCAGAAGGTTGAGAGATTTAATGATAAATTAAAGGGTTCTTTCTTATTAAGATTCTTCATTTTTTCAATCAAATTGTTTTATTTTTTTATTGAAGTGGTCAAATGACATTTTTGATACAAATTATTACAAAAATAACAATTTAAAAGATCAACATTAACACAAAGTAGTTTTATAAAACAAAAAACACAACTATTCGATTACGTCACAATATTAAATCTCAACCACATGATTTATCCCGGCAATAACAACTTCTTCACTTTACTTTTATAAGTAATCAAAATCATATAAAAGTCCATACGATGCCCATACCGATTGGCACACGTGTGTAATTTTGTTATGCATGGGATATATGAGTAATAATTATTACGTAATTGTGAAATAAAACATTTTGTTTTATTTATTTTTAAATTGATGCCATCGGACAGAATTTTTTTGCAAAATTATAACTTGATGAATTATCATTCGTAAAGTATCCATCAATATATCCAAATTTGTGTTACCGATAAGTTTAAAAGCGTGACCGAACAATATTTTAAAAGCTCTATGGCCGTCTATATTGAAAATAAATAAAATATTGTTTTCGGCCCCAATAATATAGCCTTCGGGCACACAACCATCGGAAAATCCTTGTAACACACATCTCGTCATTGTACGTATTGATATTTCATTCACGTATTTTTTTTCTTTCAGAGGTTTTTTTTAACACTGTATATATTGAATTTAGTTCTGAAATGATGATTTATATTTACTTATTTTTTAACATTATGTTTCTTTTTCGTGACTGCCTTTTAGTGAAATCAAACATTTAAAATATAACTCTAAATTAAAATAAATTATTATATAGTAAATACATAAATCATACGTATTAAAAATATTTCATATCTAGTTGATGGTCCTAAATATTGATTCCATTTAAAAAAGTACCAAATATAAATTATTATCAGTTGAATAAAATAATCCATCATTGCTAAAAAGTTTTCCGAAATTCAATACAATTTGCTCTTTAAATCCCACACATCTTAAAAAAAAACAGCCCTCAAAAGAAAACAAAACGCAAGAATAAAATAAATACTAAGACTTAGCTTGTTAATCAGACCTGACCCTACTAATCAGAGAAGTCTCTACCTTTCCTCTCATTCGGTGAGATAAGCGCATACCGGTGATTTGTAAGCCGCCGAACTTAGCCTTTTATTATTTGCCGAGGCAACCCGGTGGTGGGTGAGTCGTATATATTGTATTGAGCTTCTTCAATACTAACCACTAGAGATGGTAAATTTACTTCTTTATAGGAACTTTGCTCAAATGACTAATTTCTTAAACTTAACTGGTTCAAACATTTTCTAATATAATTTTGTAAATTAGACTAGAATACATTTTTATATTCAATTAAAAAAATATCTTCGTACTGGACTACGGCATAGGGAAACACCCGATGTAGCAGATGAGAAGATGGTCGATTTTCATCTAAAAAATATCCTTGCACTGGCGTGAAATGACACAGATGATAGCCCGAGGTGGCAGGTAGAATAATGATTCATTTAAAAAACATACCATCGCGTGCCCGCAACGATACAAGAGAAAGCCAGATATAACATAGCAAGTAGGAAAACGGTCGATTTTTATTTTTATAAATATCTCTGACCTTTACATTTCCTTCTTTGAAAATTGTATTCACTTGATCCAACCACTTTTTCCTTGGTCTTCCTATAACATGCATACCACTTACATTTGCACTATATATTTGTTTTATTAGTCTTTATTCATTTATTTTTTCTATATGCCCAAACCTTCTCAATGTACTCTTCTTGATCTTCCTCAACACATCAGTCAAGCAAGTTCACATTCATCCCTAATCACTTTATTCGGTATTCTGTCATGCATTGTCACCTCTATGTATTATTTTCACCCCCTTTACTTAGCTGTCTTCAATATTTTTTCCCGTCCACGTTTTACTTCCATCCATTCAAGTTAAAACTAGAATATTTTTGTGAACTATCAACTTGGCAGATTTTCATACTGTCCAGTTTGAGTACATATGTTAATAAAAGTAAATTATAATTTTTAATCCCAGGTAGATATATACTATAAAAACATAATAGATGATTTTGGAAACATCGATACATTGTTCTCTGGAAACATCAGGCTACTCAATCTTCTATTTTAGTCGAGTATACATGGACCATTTTTCTACGTAACTCTTTGTTCATATGGATTCTTACAATTGCCTAACTTAAAGCTCTACCAATAAGAATCTGAAATTTACTAAACAGCTTCCTCATTATCACTCGAAGAACCAACTTATTAGATCATATGTATTTATTTTAAACGCTTTATTGTAAAGCATACAAATGACGAGTTTATTAATACAAGGAAATATCTTCCAGCCGACTAGAAAAGTGTTACGTAGATTCGTGATATTGCTGATTGAAAGACTACAGCCTTATTTTCATAAAGAAATAAAATAAACATTTTTAATGTGTTATCACCAGACTGGGAAAGGCAAAGGAATATGGGATAGAATAAGAAAATAGGAGTTTGTCATTAAAAAATAATGAAAATACCTTTTTGAGCGATTCCATGATCATGTCACATGATTCCTGAAACTCATTAACATATACAACCATGTATCATGATTGAATATTAAATTGATTTTTATAACAAATAACTTTCAATCAATAAAAATATTAAATTAAGAAACACGCAACTCAAACAAGGAAGTGCTTTATAAAATGATTTATCCATTCATAAATCAACAAAATAAAAAAGCAATCAATCTCCCCATTTCACATGATACAGATCTATCTTTAATCAAACAATCCATTTATTTCCTTTGTTTGTCTTGTATCTTTGTTGTTTTTTTTCTCCCAATTTTTCCAACCTCTTGATGCGTGCTGCTCTTTGGTCATTGAACCAAAAATCGTTATTCTGCAAGCGGTTTGATTTTGAAAACAGATTGTTTTGCCGAATAGGGAATATTACAAGTGTTAATCTTTTACCATCAACTAATTTAAAAGTGTTTATTATTTGACCCCAAGAAAATATAAATACTAATAATAAATTTACTTTTGTTTTAAATTTAAAAAATATAGATAAATGTTTTAAGTGCAACATCTACTTTGTCTGAAACTTAAATTTAACGTTCTGTCACTTGATTATAAATATCTCAAATCGTATTTTTTTTAAGGCGAATAATATTTTTATTTTTAATGTTTCAATTTAAATTTAAAAAATAACTAGTAAATATTTTAGACAGCTTCTCTTCCTTAAATGAAATGAGAAAAGGTCTCCAAGTATAACAAGTTCAAGAACCGCTAGTAATAATTTAATTTTAACTAAATATGAAATATCAATGAACCAATTTAATAAAAAATCGAAATATGATTCAACTTAAACCATTACATTTTAATTTACCATTATTTGAAATAACCCCTAGTTATCAAATTATTTAAATACTGAGCATGTTTAATATCAGGAATGAAACTTTTATTTTCACGGACTTGAAGTATGTTTCAATAATTTAATTTAACAATAATATACAACATCATTTACTAATTATATGTAACTACTCGTATGTATTCTGTAACAAAGTAATTAGAAAAAAAATTATCCACTTAATAAATCACTCAACAAGCATTTATTTTTAAATGAATAGAAAATCATATTTAATTTACAAAACAAATTGACTTTGCATCAGTTCAGACAAGAAACATTCAGTTAAGTCACACCAAAGCTGCACATTTTGCTCAATAATTTATTTAGTTCGTTTCAGTTCCGATTTCTTGTTTGGGAGCTTTTTACTACTCCTGGGGATTGCCAGTAAATTCCCTGTGAAGCGAATAAATTTAATTTGCATGCATATAGCAACTGAACTAACAGAAAATACAACGAACATAATTTGGTTTCGCCCCAAATTGAATTTATGAATAGCGCTAATAGGATAAATGTTCTGACCTCCACTCGTACTCATTCTGGACCAAATCAAATACCAGGCTATTCATATAGAAACGTTTGTATTAAACCGTTCAACTCCACCGAATATTTTGTTCTTGGATGCCTTTACTCATATTATACTTGTTATGGAATCTATTCATTTTCATATTATTCCCATTTAACTCACATAAAATTTATGAATTTATACAATTTGAAATATGACATGATCTTTTAATGGCTAAAACAAAATAAATTGGTTTAAGGTTTATTGATAGTTAAACCAGCCCGAAGAGACTTTGAATTATTGAATTTCAATAGGTAATCGACCCCACCCACACTTGGATGATTTGTGTCACCAAATCATTTCAATAGGTAATCCACCCCACCGACACTAGGATGATTTGTGTCACCAAATCAAAGTCAATATAACATTATATAAGTCAATATAATAAAATAAAGTTTTTTTTAATTACAAATTTAGAGAATCAAAAGTTTCAACTACAACAACTTCAAAAATTCAAGAGTCAATCTATAAGTGGAAAAGTTCCTCGAAAAAAGAAGAAATGCGACATACATTGCACGCAGCCAAGATAAAGTGTTTACTAAATTCAATTTTTCCCGTAAAAGACAACTAAAAATGCATGCTCTATTGTTTCATCATCCAAATCACACTCGCCGCCGGAATCCTCTATAATACCTATTTTGTAAAGGTGACTAGCCACCACTTGATCATTTTTATTATGTTAAACCATGGTTTGAAAGGAACGGATTGATTTATATTGTATCTAGACCCTTTATTTACACCAGTTATATCCCAACCCAACGTCCTTCGGTGCTAACTATCGTGTTGATTCTCATTATATTAAGACTTCAGTGGCCAAGTTGGTAAGACATCTGTCATCCCACCCGGAGGTTAAGGGTTCGGTTCCCGTAGAACCCAGATTTTATAAAAAGGATTCCAGTCTGTCTTATACTTAAAGCCTCTGAAACATCTTTATGGTTGTTTGGAAGAGATTGCCACAGGGCAATAAACCCACTTATTTTATTTTGGAATAATATTAAGAAAGAGTGGAACAAAAATTAAAATACGGATATTGCAGAATATATTCCGGTGCGATAATTACGGAACAAAGTATTATTTAAATTCTCCCGCTCCCAAATAACATCGATGTAATAATGACTATGTTGCAGTCTTGATCATATTTGAAGACAGTTTTAACACCTATAAAAGTTCTCTCAGGAAACTTTTTTTTATTGGAACATGAATCCGGCGCCATTAACTTTCTAAAATCTATAAATAATATATTTTACTCTCAATTTATGATTTTAATGTGTATTGAGTGAATCAATTCTATAGGGATTTTTTGTTTATGTTTTATCCCTTTTAATTTTTTTCTTTTATATTGTTTTTTAAGAATCTTTCCATGCGCGGGATACGGCTCAGGGCCATTTGAGTCCTGTTGAATGCTTTTATTATATAAGTATTTCTTTCTTATATTTTTTATGTATCAATAATTTTGTTTTAATGTTTATATGTTTTATAACACTTCGATTTTCGTATTCAAGCGCACTCTAATTTATAAATATAAATTATACTATTGTAACTATTTTAATGGTCGAACAGTGTTTAAATAAATAGACATTTTTTTTTTATTATAAAGATACATCGTAATTTTTTTTTCAAGACATAATAAAACAAGCTTTAAATACAGAAGGTCACTTGCACATTTGTTTAATTTTTATATTTTTTAAATGATTTTGACTTGTGTACTTGCATACTTATATATTAAAATTTATATTTTTATTTAGTTTTATTAGTAATTGTTTCCTTTTATTTTGGACTTTTTTATTTGTAATGAATGAAACACTTCTTGTATTTTTTTATATTGTGTAAGGTAAATTGTGTAAGGTAAATTGTGTAAGGTAAAATGTGTAAGATAAATTGTGTAAGGTAAATTGTGTAAGGTAAATTGTGTAAGGTATATTGTGTAAGGTATATTGTGTAAGGTAAATTGTGTAAGGTAAATTGTGTAAGGTAAATTCACGTAATTAATAAGGATTAAGTAATTTACTCGTGTGTAACTGAAAAAAGGCTTCTCAGAGGAATTGTAGATAATAAGAGATCGTGCGAAGGATATTAAATTGTATTTCAGAAATATTCTCAAGTTAAAATTTGAAACATTGAATAGGAAATCTCGACGGAATAAAACAGAATATCATACATATATGTAACATTTGTAAAAAAGGCTCATAAAACCCATTCGCTAGAAATAAAGGACTGGAATCCAGCTATTCCAAATATAGCGCACGAGAACGAACAAATTCACAGTAACTGAAAGGATCAGAAGTGAAGATTAGTATGTTGATCTTAAAGCTAGTGAGTTTCAAAGTATGGTGGCAGAAAAATGAAACGCATGAGTATAAAATAGGAATAGGTATGTGAAGTATGAAGAAAGATTATGGTAATTTAAGAAATGTGTAAAAATACAAGGAAGCTATATTACTCTTCTTTTTGTACCGTGTCTGGCCTCCCTGATATTGCCGAGGATTTATATCAGAAAATTTCTCCGCCTTTGGGTACACGGAATAACTCGTCCACTGTCTGGGCACCTATCTATTTGAATTTTGTAGAACCAATGATTCCACGTCGATTTTCAATTTTGCCTCACAATATTAATTTTAGGAAGTGGTGTTTTTCTCCACTCAATACATTAATGTGATAGGCAATCTTTCGGCATTTCATTGTATTTAAAAAGCTCTTGTTGTTTTATATCTGCTAGGCGTTTGAGAAACAATGTAAGTAAAAAAAATCTCACGGAGAGCGTTTAAGAAAAGGATATGGATAAAGATTGTGGTAGAAAGACAAGCATGTATTTAGAAAATTACTTAAATAATTACAAAGCATGTTAAAGAAGAACAAGAGCACCACTCCTAGTTGCAAATAAAAATAAGAAATTAATGATAAATATTCTCTTAAATAATGATTGAAAAGGAAACTGTTTTGGAATGAAGCGATCAAAATGCGTGAAAAAATATGCAAGAGGTTTGAATAGAATAAAAGACAAGAATGGTAATATTGTTATGGATGTGATAAACACGTGAAAGGAATACTTTGTACGAAAGTGCTTGTCACTCAAATACAATTTCACACAGAATATTTGAAAAGGTTAAATGTTCTCTAGTATGAGGTATCTTGATGCCAGTAAACGAACTACTCAAAAAATGTCTGTTAGCGTTGTTACTCAAATTCAGAAAAGAATGGTTTAAATTCTTAAATAAATTATGCTATTAATACAATTTTATCCTATTGAAATAAAAGTATATCGCAACTACTCGAGCTTGATTATGCCACGCAACATTTGTATTGTAGTCTCCATCAGATTGATCCGTATAAATCGCCACAGTACCACGAAATCAAACAGGCCTGATGTCCGGACCTTCAATTTATTTGACCACCCCGTCACGAACGCGGTTCACACTAAATTAAACACCCCATTACAAAACAATCCATGCATTGCTAATTGAGTTTTAACTGTATATATCAAGTTGGATTTGTAAATGTTCAGTAAGCAACACTGCTTGGGACAAAGAATGCTTTATGCCTTTATATGATACATCTTAATAGCTTTTGGTGTTTAAAAACATTATAAAAATCATGGCCAGTTTAGATAGAGTATAAAACATTGCCTTACAAATGGACACGATTTACAATCAACAACCAAATAAATATTCTCGGAAAATATTATTTCTATTTTCAAAATATATTGAGTACAGTTTTATGAAGCATTTGAAGAAAATCTTTTTTCCGAAGTCTTATCAAAATTTGTGATTTATATATCATCACGACTGAGAGAGTGGCGTCTGACAGAGTGGCATCCCTAATTTTCGAAATAAACAAGCGATATCAAATGCAAATAATACAGACATATGCCCCTACACAAAGTTACTCTGGTGATTGTATCGAAGAGTACTACCAAGAAGTTCAAAATATGTATGATGCAAACACATCCCACTTCAAATTTGTAATCGGAGATTTCAACGCAAGAATCAGCGGTCTCCACAAAGATGACGAATCAGTGGGAAAATTTGGGATAGGCACCCGAGATGACAGAGGAAACAGGCTTGTAGAGTTTGCTCAAAGCAATTCATTTTGTGTTATGAAGTCATTTTTCAAAAAGAAAAACTCTAGAAAATGGACATGGAAAAGCCCAACAGGTAACACAAGTGAAATCGACTTCATCCTGTCAAACAAAAGATTTACTGTCCAAGACTGCACTGTTCTCAACAGCTTTAAAACAGGTTTAATAAGAAAGAACAACAATCTTAATAAGAAAGAACCCTTTAATTTATCATTAAATCTCTCAACCTTCTGCCGAATTGTTTTCTCTCTGCTCGAGTTAACTATCCCATTAGGATGCTCAGGTGCACGCGAACTAACCGCTTCCCAAGCCAAAATGCTAAAAGTACTGACTCGACTGTGAACCAGAACTATGATAGAATAAAAGCACGATAATTGAGAAACGTGGAGCTTCAATTTATCTACGGTTGTACGAATCAGAGCTTTTCGAATTATCTTTAAAAAGAATCTCTCGAGTCAAGAACTTACCGCACAAACTGTTTAGTCGCTCTAATTGTTGACGTGTAAACTTCCCACTTTATTTCAATAACAACAAAGTATGTGATTTTGGGGAAGTTTCCTGATAAAATGTTTTCAATAACGGATAAATGTGCGGTGGTCTTCAAATTTCAATGAAAAGGTTTAATTGAAAAGTGCGAGTGACCTCTACCAAAGAGTTATGTAGAACACATCATCAAATACTTCAGCTCCAAAGGCCTCACGACCCTCCTTTCACTAGACGTGGCGAAAGCCTTCGACACAGTCTGGCTCAACGGACTCATATTCAAACTGCACAAGTCAGGTATTCCCCTCAGACTAGTGCAAATCATCGCATCATTCCTTGAAAATCGCTCCTTCTCCGTCAAAATAGACGGTATAAACTCATCCCCTCGCCCCATTCTGGCAGGTGTGCCCCAAGGTGCACTGTTGTCCCCTATCCTGTATAACATATACACGAGCGATATGCCCCAATTTTCACGTACACATTGTATCACCGCGCAATACGCTGACGACACAGCCTTTCTCTCTTCATCGAAATATGAGTCCGTATCCCACAACAGACTGCAAGACTTCATTCCCATTCTGGAGCACTGGTGCACCAAATGGAAGATCAAAATAAATCCCACCAAAAGCACAGCAGTCCGCTTCTCACGCAGATACATCAAACCCATCAGAACTCTTAAACTCTTCGGCCAGAGCGTCCCATGGTCAAAACACGTAAAATACCTAGGCCTCACATTAGACAGTAGACTCTCGTGGCATAAACACGCCCTCAATATCAAATCAAAAGCTCACGGAACACTCAAATCATTATTTCCCTTGATCAGTAAATACAGCAAACTTAGCACGCGCACTAAACTCCACCTATATAAAGCGATCGTCAGACCGCAACTGACATACGCCCTTCCGGTCTGGGGCCACGCGAAGAAAACAACGCTACATCACATTCAGATCATTCAAAACAAAGCCCTCCGCATAATTTTAAAAGCACCCTACATCGTCCGTAATTCAAGACTCCACGCAGATACCAAACTACATACTATCCCCGAACATATGCGCGCTCTGGCCGAAAGGTTCTACAGCTCTATATCCCGTCATCCCAACCCAGTCATAAAAGCCTTAGATAACTACAACGCGAACACCAGTTACAGACACACTCGTCCGAAATCAATATTGCGAAACATCCCCCCGACCCCCCCCTCTTTAACTCTAATCATCCCCCCAAATGACCCCCCGATTGTCACTCTGAACACCCCATCATCGATAATTCCTCCGGCAGACAGTTTACCCCCATAGGCAACCGCATTTCTCACCTTCAACAAACATTTTCTACACCTTAATATATTTATAAAAGTCACACACGTTTCCCCACTCATTTACTTATCTGCATATACTATATTCATTCTTATAATTTATTCACCATCATTATTTTTTTTTTTTTTTTTTTTTTTTTTTTTTTTTTTTTTCACCCATTCAATATAAAACAGTGTGTGACGACACAAATTTATGTATATTTGTATTTAATATTATGTATATATCATCATATTTATATATGTATTTAATCGTTTATAATTTCTCATAATCATTCATAAAATCAAAACGATTACCACAAACCTATCCTTTCCCGATTCCCAAAAAGATCCAAAAATTTCCAATAAATATCTTAACAGTCAGAACTTATCCGATGAAGGAGTAAGGTGTCCTACCATCGGACCGAAACTCCGAACAAGCTATCCATCACTTGACCAAAGAGTTAGATAACAGAATATCAAGAGGACAACTGAAAATAATAATACTCGTAAAAGACCTATAAATAGAGTTGACGGACAAATTCTAAAGGCTATTTCAGTTATTCTTAAGATAAATATTTTGCACAATCTTAACTTTTTTATGGAATTGTATTACTCTTTCGTTGTATTGTATTATATTATAATAAATTTTCGTTAAATAGGACATAACCTGACCGGTTATTTGCCACGCAGCAATTTCTTCCAACTAAACAGAAATATTTTGTTAAAGAGACCCTAAATGAAAGCCGGACAAGAAGTCTTATTACAAAAATCAGTTAACTGTGTGAATTGTAACTGCAATCTCCAGGCTGGAAGACAGACGTCTTACCAACTAGGTCACAGAAGAGATCGGAGGTTTCGTTGTATGCAATACAATCGGCTTTTTTGGGTGTGTTGCTATGTGGTAATCCCTTCCAGCTAGCCAGAAAGATTTATTAAAGGCTCTGGAAACAGTTACAAACCAATGTAAGACTCGCTCAATTCTTGGCATACTTAAAGATGCGACTGAAAAAAAATCTTGATTTCTATTCAGTAATATATGGTAACGTGTTTCATGGGTGATTTTTCTTTCATCTCCCCCACCCTTTCCTTTTCTTTTGATTGATGATATCCCACTTTTACTTTTATATGTTTATGTCCATAAATTGCATAAATATGAATAATTTTTGCGACCATATAACATGCTTCATTTAAATTTGTCAGGTTAGCCAGAAGAGATTTCCGCTTGGCAATAAACCTGCAAGATTTTATTTACAATGAAGTGTTAAATAAATAAATAAAATATCAATGCAGACCAAAAAAATAATATCCTACAAATTTTATGCATTTAATCAATGATAGTGTCTTAAATATGTACTGTATGGAATTAAATTACGCCAAGCTGCGTATGGTTACATTTTTATTGGAAACTAGCTGTACCCGGCCACGCGTTGCTGTGGCTCAGTCTAGTTAAATGGAAAAGAAAGAAAAGAGAAAGCACACGTTTCTAATATGTTTAATTTCACAATGCTTGTGGGTATACAATATTTTTTATGTCTTTCAGCACACTCAGCCGTGCTCGCAAATGATCGCGTCACTCCATGAGCTCAATTCACGATATAATTTGAATTCAAATGAAAGATCGATTGCACTGAAAAAGAAGAAAGAAAGTTATAACAAAAATATATAAAATTGCGAAACATTAAAAAAGGAACTGAATAATATTGATAAGTTCGTAGACGTCTTTGTTATTGGCGGCGAGAATTGCTCGTTCACTCAGCCAATCGTGATTCTTATAATTGATTTGAATATTGGGAAATACTTTTTCAACTCTTTGTTCTTGGCGGCAAGAATAGCTCGTTCACTCAGCCAATCGTGATTCTTATAACTGATTTGAATATAGGGAAATACTTTTTCAACCAATTCTTCTTTTGACATCACAATCAGTGATACAGAAGTTTTTTCGCAAACGCATCATTTTGACATAACGTGAAGAAAGCAGTTAACGTTGTAGCCGGTGGATTCAGGGCTATTTGTTGCACATTTGCGGCTGTGAAATAAACGCGTTGTCTATTTTCAAGATGAAATGCTAAGTGAACAACGGCTGGACTTCGTTCATGTATGGGAAATGAAAGAATTCGCCATACAGCTTCATTGCTGCTTATGTATATTCCAGTCTGATACTGTGCGATTTAATCGATATGTATGACCGCATTCCTATCACTTCTTTCTGGTTGCACGCCAAAAACTGCCATGTCACTGCCTTTATTCACGTACTTGCAAATGTATTTGATCGATTTCACGGAGTTACAGCATTCCACGTTTATGTATATTTTTTATAGCAAAGGCGAATATGGAACAACCCAACGGTTGTCTGCTTCGATGTCACCGTTTCGCATTTTTATGGTGGCTAATTTACCGCCATGTTCTTCTGTATAAATAATATCCATCGTTTCCTGTAACTGTGTTGGATACTAATGCTCGAGGATATCGCTTAGAGCATTTTCCGTCTATCATGCCGTCCATCTATCATACAAGTCTTGCTACACGTCGTTCTGCTGCTTCCTCGACATTTTGATAAACGCAGATCGATTGCACTGAAAAAGAAGAAAGAAAGTTATAGCAAAAACATATAAAATTGTGAAACATTAAAAAAGGAGCTGAATAATATTGTTAAGTTCGTGGACGTCTTTGTTCTTGGCGGCAAGAATAGCTCGTTCATTCAGCCAATCGTGATTCTTACTATTGATTTGAATATAGGAAAATAATTTTTCAACCAATTCTTTCGACCGGCGGAACATTTTGCCCATCGATTTTTTTCACGATCATCGCACCATCAATGCGGCGTACTATTGCGAACTTTTGAGTGAAATTGAACTTGCGTGTCGATGTAAAAGACGTGGCCAGCCGGTACGAGAAGTGATTCTTCTCCATGACAACGCGAGACCCCGTACTGTAGCTGTAACATGCGAAGTATTTGAGGAAATGAGTTAAACATGACTGGAACACCCTTTCTATAGCCCTTATCTATCGTCCTGTGACTTTAATCTGTTTGGGTCACAAAAGTGGGTGAAAAAAGTAGATGGATTTGTGCGCAATTGGCTGTTGACACAACGCACTTCTTTTTACGATGAGGGGATAAAAAAGCTACCAATCCGCTGGGGAAAATGCATTTCTAAAGCAGGAGGTTATGTAGAAAAATGATGTGTACTTGGTCTTTTTAAAATAAAAAAAATAAAACAAAAAAATCTCGTTTATATTCAATCCACCCTCGTATATATGATACATACTATCACGCCGTTTCTCTGTCGAGATAGGCAGAGAGGATAGAGTACCATACTTTTCTATCCGCTACATATCTTTAGCTTCCACTACATTCATACATTTCTTATGAATTACATATTACAAAAACAACATACCGGTGTGTTCCGATCGTCTCACTTCAGGTGTGTCATCGGATCCAGTACAGCGGTGTGGCCGGTGAGTTTGCTGATGTGAAACGTCTTAATCACCTATAGAGGAGAAAAATGAAACAAATAAGTAAACTCCTCAGCACAGCCTCGTTCTCCAGCTGAATTGACGTTGGAATGGCGAGGGAATCCTCGACTACGAGGCCCAGCAACGGTGACGACATCATATAACTCCTATACATTCTCTGACGTTTTACATTTTCTTCTTGGAATATATATACAATTTCAAGATATATGTACATAATATGTTGATATTAACAAATATTTTATTTATTTAGTCTAATATTGTAATAAAAATATACAACTTTCTTATCCAATATCATTCTTAAACTTGGATAGCAAATAAATCTGTTACATTGTGCTGTATACAACAGAAGTGTAATACAATATTATATTATAAACTATTTAACGGTCCATTTCGATATCATTCTATAACATAGAAAAAAGTGATCGTTGTAAAATAATTGGAATAGTTGCGGGGAAAGAAAAAATAAGAAATGTAAGAGAAAGCGGCGATATATCACGGCTGGAAGCAATCAGTGTGCTTGCGCCGTGTGCCGGCCGAGGATGGAGCGCCGCCTGTCGAAGTGTCTGTCTTAAACAAAGGTGGCGTAACGAACGAAAATAAACGATCGTAACGGGAAAAAGATAAAAAAAATCCACAGTACTTCATCAGAATACTTCTGTTGGGTAATTGAACGAGCTAAAGCTCGCTGAAGATTAACTCGTTTAAATTTTTTCATGTCTTACCCTATCCGCATTAAAACTGGAGCTTTAACCATGACGTGGTAACATAAATGGGCCTAGTTGAGACTCTCGTCTTAGCAATATTCATTAATACGAAGGTTGCTACTTAAGTTTTGAGACAGACAAGTGAAAACAAATATTTATCCAAATTTATTTAGCCAAATCAGGACTGTACGTCGGATGACCCATCAATTAAAGTCACTTGTTTGAGCCGATGTGTGAAAGCTCGCATTGTCGTGGTGGAGAATGATCCGTCTTCGGCAGTTGGTTTTCCTCATTTTTCCGAACACTTCTGGCAAACAAATGGTGGTATACCATTCAAAATCGACCGTACAACGTTCCATTTAAGGCACTGTTGCGACATGACCATTTATACCGAAGAAACAAGCCACCATTTGCTTCGTGCGCGAACAACTTTTGTTGGATTTGACCCATACAATCGACTGCTGTTTAGTTTCTGGCTCATATGCATAGATCCATGATTCGGCGCCTGTCACAATTTTATAGACGTATTTTGAAGCACCGCGATTGAATTTTTTTAACATTTCTTTGAATCATTGAGCTTATTTTCGGGCGATTGTCAAATTATGCGGTATCCAACGAAAACAAATCTTTTTGACGGCCAAATGTTCATGCAATATTGAATGTATGCAAGTGAAACTAATGCCCAAACATGCTTCAATCTCACGATAAGTCACATGACGATCTTGCAATATCAGTTCCTGCACAGCATCGATGTTTTCTGGCACAACAACCGATTTTGGACGACCTTCACAAAAATCGTCCGGGAGCGAACTACGACCACGATTGAATTCAGAAAACCAGCGAAACGCAGTGGCCCGGGATGATTGGAACACTGTTGTTGAGTTAGTCTACGTCGAAAATCATAAAAAATCATCGCACAAAAATGTTCACGATTTAATTCCATTTTTGACCGAGATGAAGTTTTCAAGTCACTGTAAACAACACAAATAGCACTCGTATGACAAAACTTTCTGAGCACGTATACCATTAAAAACGTCAAACTTTATGATGCTGATGTCAGATTTGACGTATCTATACGGTGTTGCCATATCTAAAAACTTAAGTAGCAACCCTCGTAATATGAAGATTTGGACTTTGAGAGCACGAGACGTTGAATAGATGCATTTGAAATGTGATGCTGAAGAAGGATGTTACGAATTTCATGGACAGCAAGGCGAAGTAATATCTTCATACTCGAATAACTGACAGTCATCGATAGATTGTCAACAATATGCCTTCGCGAGTCCTCGCGAGTTTTTGAGAGAATCGTTGCACACCAGCAAACTCACCGCTATACTGGTGGATAAAATGGCACGCCGAAGTGAGACGATCGGGGCACATTGGCATGTTTTTTAAATAATAGATATGACCGACGTCGTAGGTACACTTATACTTCCTCATATTATGCCGAAAAAATGCTTGTGTCATTCGAAGGAAATTAGCACAGCGTGAATCGAACCGTGGTTACTGCGCGACTGTGCACCTTTCATACACCGGGATATCACATCCAATAGGGTGAGGCATTATGATAGAGCTTTTGTTGTTGCTGTTCCTGTGGTGTGGACTGGTCGTTACTAAGTATTAGAGGTACGTGTGGCGTGTGCAGCTTTAGGTAGCACTTAAATACAACCCTTTTTGGGAGATCTCATCAAAATTGATGAATATGTGTGAAAACTTCACCTGATACCAAATATGTTACTATCACATATCGGAAGATCTACAAAAGTTTCTTTGGAGATCGTCTTCCCTTGGTAAGTTTTCTATGGGTTTCTTACCAAATTTGTTTTTCTACAGATATGCAGATACAGGAAATTACATAATCGAATGACCGTAGTCACTCTAAATGGCGCTGTAAAAATTGTTTTTTTTATTAAACATTAGATCGAAGAAAAACTAACAAAACAGACGTATGGCTATAAATGTGAGTGGAAGGCGTGTAAAAGGAAGACCGAGGAATGTTTGGCTATATCAAGTGAATAATATTCTGAAGGAAAGAAACGTAGCAAGTCAGGGAAATCGTAGAAGCTATATAAGCAGGCGTATAAATGTAGAAAAGGCTTAGGATGTGTATCACAATAGGAAAGTATGGCGCTTTGTCCTTTCCGCCTACCCTAACAGGGAAATGGCGTAATGGTTTCTACGTAGTTATGTATTGAAATCTTTGTGGATTAGATATTTATAATTTTTTTGAATTATAGTTAATAAACCGGTTCTGGGAGGTAAATGTACTTATTTGAACATTCTATCAAGATTTAAAATATCCTGTCAAGGTTTTAGCAGTCACTTCCTCTGTCCGTTTTAATGTTGGTTTAATACGTGTCATTGTTTCAAGAGGCTCCAAGTATTTGATATTTACTATTCATATTTATATAAACATTTTTGCTTTTGATATGTGGTGTTACATGAAAGACCGTGAAAATTTATGCTTCTACCCTGATGAAATTACTGATTTTGATGAGACTTTCTTCCCCATAAAGGAAACGCATAATGTAGTTCTTCAACATATAGGTAGTAGATGATCTGACTCTAGAAAAACTGCAGCTGGTGGGTACCAGGTCACTTTAACGAGATGCAATGAACTTATCTAGATTCCTTACAGGATGATGAAGTATTATTGCACAGAACCTCTCTAGAGGTAGGAGTTCGTCAAGGGAAAAATTGTTTTTCTTGAAGTTGACTATCTCCAGACATGAGGTGTGCACAAGAAAAAAATTAAATATATTTGTAATCACTGAGTTTTTTTGGAACGAGATAGATCTTTGACAATTGAAAATCATGCATTTAATTATAAAAAATAAAGTAACAAATACCGTTTTTTAATCATCTTACATTGTTGTTTCTTCAATTAGCATGTTGCTTTAGAAGGAGAAATTACTCCCTCAGTACTCTATCCAGACAGTGCATATGTTGGAATTTTTTTAACAGTCGTTTCATCATCATAACCAACACGCCATGTTCCTATTAGGGTAGGCGGCGAGTACACATCTCCACTTCATTCTAACCTTGCACATTTAGTCATACCAAGTCTTCCCAAACTTTTCGTACCTTCTTTACTACTCCGATAGATTATTTTTGTAAATTTTTCAACATTAATTCTTTTTACGTGGCCGAGCCATTTAAATGATCCGTTCTTCATCTTTACCGTTGCATCTTTTTTCAATCCGCGTTCATCCTTAATGCCCTTATTTCTCATTATGTCATCATTACTTTTCTCCATATGTTGTTTATAGTTAAGGCATTAACGTTGTGGAGGTTTAAAGACATTGTAATTTATTTTTATCAAACACTGTTTATTCCACTTTTTTGTGACGGTATAACCCTACCGGTTTCAAGGCTTTCACCTCATCTTCAGGGGAGCGCAAACAAGACATATTCTACGCAACTCTACTTTTCTCCATATTCTACGCAACAATCTAATTTTGACTATCTTAACAAATGTAAATGCTTGGTTATATTATATGATGTTCTATTAAAATATAATTCTTAAAAATATAATATATTCCACTTTTAGGCATAAAGTGGAATAAAAAGTGTTTGATTAAACAAATTACAACGTCTTTAAACCTTCACAATGTTAATAACTATTAAAAATATAATCATCTTTTTACACAACAGTCTTTTTATATATTATATTTCTTAAAAGTATAATTGGAGGCTAAAATTGTAGTTAGATATTTTAGCATATTGTGTATCAGGAACCCAATTTCGCTTTGAATTTCACACTTTTTAGGTTACACTGAGCAAACTCACAAATCTGTCGTCAATGTCAGCCTACACATCTTGACCCAGAAAGCCTTAACAGGATGAAATGGGTTGACGGTCGTGGCTCGATCCGTTCACCGGATATATTTTGGCAGACCTCAAGCATAGGGTTTTACGGGACAGACTTATTGAGCAAGGCTGAAGATTTTTGGGTACGTAAATATGTCAACGGTATTCTTTTCTCACCGTTGTAAGAAATTATTACTTAAATATAAATGTCTACTGGCTATTTGTAAAAACGTGATAAACATCCAAATGTTTTTTGTGATTTATTATAATTTGCTAGCAATAAATACTATGCAACATGTCCGCGCCACTGTTTTTTTGTTGTAAATTTATTATTCTATTTTATTTTATTACAATGTATAGTATTTTATCGACCATTAATAAAGGTTACTGAAGTAATACTCAAATTAAAATTCACTTAAATGTTTATAATTTTTGTGACAATTTGTCACATTTACATGAATCAAATACAAACAAAATCAGAAAGCAGTACACACATGCATATCCCTACCATAAATATTAAACAAATTTGAAAAACATCCAACGCTCAGGTAATCCAAGGCCTTAACATACAAAAAAAATTGCAGCCTGAAAAAAATGAAAACCAAAATTTACATACGTATAATTCATCCATTCCAAATTGTCCTTTATTATTCAAGGCTAGATAACCATCTAATTATTTTATTAAAATTAATAAAACAGTTGTGTGCGACTTGTATATATCATATATTGTAATATCCTGTTAAGAGGTAGGTTTTAACAGTTACTACGTCTGTCTTCTTGAATGTTTGTTTAAGACGTATCTTTGTTTCAAGTGGCTTAAAATATTAGATATTCACTTTCTTATTCATCAAAACATTTTTGCTTTTGACATGTTGTGTTTATACCCTCAGACTAATTAAACTTTCTTGTGCAAGTTGTGAATTTATTTATAGACTGGTTTTAGTTACTTTGTGATATGACATCGTATCTCGAAAAGACACTTTAGTGTTTTTTTTTAATTATGATTTACAAGTATGTATAATATATTGAAGTATTGAAGAGTTCGGCAACACTAATAAAAAAAATAGTGAAATGGTCAATTGAAGATTACATATTAAGAAAACTTTACTTTAAAAAACAAATGCACAAACTTTAATATTCTTATTTCATTCGTGTTTTTTTTTAATTTGGGTGCCTAAAAACAGCGTACCAACACGCACGAGTATACCGTAAAGATTAAAGGGATAACCTCGTTATCCCTTTAGGTCTCCTTTACATCTTTCCAGTTTGTTGAAAGAAATTTCCATATGGCAAACGATCCAATAGTTTATATGTAATGTATACAATTAAAGTGTAATACAATACAATATAAGAAGATTTATCGAATATCAAACATAAAATAAAGTATAAATATAAACTTATGTATGTGAGAATTTTATATACGACTACTTTTCAATTCTTTATTAAACTAATCCTCATCCAATGTTATGATTACTCTGCCTTTTTTTACACAACAGTCATCATTTTACGTATTTACATACATAGTATCACGCCGTCTCCCTGTCGAAGTACGCAGATATGAGAGAACGCCAGACTTTTCTATCGCGAGCTATATATTTCGTCTTTTTCACATACCTTCTACACCTTTTCTAGGATTTCTTTGACTTCTATATTTCCTTCTTTCAAAATACAATCCAATATTTTTTTCCTTAGTCATCCTCTATCACGTCTTTCACTCACATTTTTGCTATACATTTGATTTGTTATTATTTCTATTTTCATTCGTTGTACATGCACAAACCATCTAATTCATCTTACTTACGAGTAATACATCAGTCTTAAATTTATGTTCATTACTAATTCTTCATTCTGTATTCTATCATATATTCTGACCCTAACGTTTTCTTTTCAGTGTACGGATTTGTACAGTCATTTATACGTCTCGTTTCAGTATGATATATTAAAGTTGGTTCATGATTAATTTTGCGGATTTTCATCTATCAGCATATTTCGATATTTTCAGGATCGAGTATATATGTTTTAGCGCACTATTGACTTTGTTACCTATCGCTCCACGCCTATTCATATCTTTCGTACCTCTTCCAGCACATGAGAAAATATTTCCTTAATAGTAACAATACATTGACTTGCTCTAACATTTCATTGTTCACCCATAAATTGCATTTAATTATTTTCCTTTCACACTTTTCTATCACGATTTCGCAACATTCATTGTTAGATATTTGTATTTGTATCTCTTATATAATTTACTTATCTATCTCTGTAATCCTGCATTAAATATTTAGTTACTGAAATACTTCTAAATTTACAGGTACTTAGGGAGATTAATAGCAAACTTTATTTAAATATAAAAAAATATATACATGGAGCCTGAACTATATTTTCTGTCACATGCTCTAAAGTCATACATACGTATACAATATACAAGGCAACGTAGTAATTTAAAACTTGTTTTAAGGATGGACTTTGCCCCACAACCCATCCATTACAGCGTTATGTACACGGGAATAACCTCGGTGTGCCAACAAGCAAAGTCAATTAGCTCAAACTGGAACTTGATATGTGGAATTTCCACGAAATTTCCAAATTTATAGACAAAAACATGAACAGAACCGACCTTCGTAAAACCCAAAGGTTTCCAATTATACATTTTTTTTGTGGAATTATTATTTAGATATAAAAACTACTGATTATTATCAATTTTATTGTATTACACTTTCGTTGTATAGATACAGCACAATCTGGCGGGATTTTTGCCATGTGGCAATATCTCCCAAACAACTAGAAATATGTTAAAGAGGCTTTTAGTGAAAACCAGACTGGAATCCTTTTTAAAAAATCTGGGTTCAAACGGGAATCGAACCCACAATCTTCGGGCTGGGAGACAAGCGTCTTACCAACCAGGTCACGAAGGTTGTCGTCAATAGATGAATAATTTTAACAGATTTTTTTTGCACCATATGGCAAACATAAATTGTATTTAATTGAATATGTAACAAAAATCAAATAATTTGTTCATACCCATAATCTTTTTTTACATGAAGCCGTTACAATGTCAAGGACTGAATTATTCGCATATTTTTTTCGTACAGCGCAGACCATTCGCAATTATATCTGAGTATATATTGTTGAGCATACTTGACTAATTCGACATATACTCATGCTATATTTTATAATTAGTACAGACACTGCCATCTCTTTAGAAGATTATGAACGTTTTCGTCTCTTGCTAAGATGATTTCTGACCGAGATATTCTCATTTTTCTAATGTTTGATAGTCGTAATGTGTCGCTAGGGTGTGCGCGTCAGAAGTTTTTTTTTGTTTATTCAACATTTTTAAGCGGGTTCCCCATAATTATGTTATTTGGGCCGCAACATTTTTTGGTATCATTTATTTCGTATGTTGTAAAGGTTTATTCAAAATTGCGAATTATAACTTTAATATTTTTTTACCTTTTTATATTTATAACCTTTGTTAATAAAGTATAAACACGTATTTCTTTTACATAAGTGGTAGTCTTTCGGTTATATATGAATGAGATTTGGGTTGTATATAAAGAATGAAATGAAATTTATACATTGCGTTTTACAGTTTACTTTTTTCATTGAAATGACAACCCTAAATTCAATTTCGAGACAGTAAAAAAATATTGGATTTTATCACAAAGAGTCACAAAACACAATAATGTCAACAAACCGTGAATTATCAACTCTTTACTTATTATAACGCTTCAAATATTTTTTAAACAAAAATAAAAATTTCAAAAAAGTCCGACTTACAGGTAGACACCACCTACTTCATGCCTGGCGGGGAAAAGTGAAATAACTTTTTAAGCAAGGTATTGTAAGTTTGTTTAATATTTTGTAAAACTTTTGCTTGAATTGTTTGCAAAATCTTTATGTTTATGAAATAATAATGTTTATGAAATAATAAGTGATATAAAGAGTCTAGGCTATTTGGATGTGATTTTAATTTTTAGATTATTGAAAGAGTTAAAAGTATGCCAGTGCCGTGGCCCAGTGATAAGAATGCTTGGTTAACACTGAGACATTATGGTTTTACTTGAAAGCATTTTTTTCATCCGATTCTATTATTGACCTGGTATAAATATTAAACCTTGGGTCGCGTTTGGGGCAACTTATTTTGCGTTGAATTCTAAGTTTATTTTAAACTTGACAATGAAATAAAAAGAATTGTTCAATTTATTATAAGTTCCAGAAGTTTTTTTATTAGATTTTTTTAAAACATTCTTATGTTAGTTATTACAACTAGTCTATTAGAACTTGTTACCAGATTAAAATTGAAAATATTCTTTTGTTAGTTATTACAACTAGTCTATTGGAACTTGATATTAGATTACAATTGAAACTATTCTTATATTCGTCATTACAACTAGTCTATTAGAACTTGTTACCAGATTAAAATTGAAACTATTCTAATGTTAGTTATTACAACTGGTCCATTTGAACTTATCCAAAATGAGAGGAAAATAAGTGGATTAAATATCTATCAATAGAAAAATAACCTCAACTTTATAAAGGGAAAGAATTGAAATAAAAAGAAATGACAAGAAAATCCATAAACTATTTAAGTTAACATTCTTTAGCACCTTATCACGCCTATCAAGTGACTGGGTTTCGCTTTTCATTTGTTTATTTTAGTTATAACTGGTTCATTGCTTTTTTTTAATTTTATTGGTTTTGCGGATATGTTTAAGAGGGTGGCCATGAGACAACATTGATCTACCCGTTTGGGTTGGAACTCACTGAAGTGGTACGTATTTTGTCTCCATCCTTGATGAAAATGCTACCGCACGTATATTGTTACTGTTATTATTATTATTGTTACCAGACGAATTCTTGAAAAGACCAGAACCATTTTTTTTATTTTTAGGTAACCATCGGCAGTCGAACCCTAAACCCCTGGATGGTAAAACGAACTCTTACCAATCATAACACTGAGGTCATCGATTATATATTTCAAATGAGTATTGTTAGATTGGGTTTGGATACTCAAGCCAATCAAACTAAAATATGACAATTGTTATAATAAATAAGAACGAAACATAGAAAGTCAAGAAATCGTAGAAATTGTATGATAAGGTGTAAAAGAGACTAATAATGTGTGTCCAGTTATGAAAATCTGCTACTCTATCATCTCGGCCTACCCTGACAGGGACATGGTTTGATATTATGTATGTATGTTAAAATAAATAATTATTGATTATGTTAAAATGTTAAAATAAATAAGTATGTTAAAATAAATAATCATTATTTTCAACAACCCTAAAGCCCAGGATTGGCCTTGGTTACATGCAAAATTATTTGCTACTTATCTCTCTCAGCAGCATCCCTCCTCTATTTTGTTATACTTAGTGGGCGGCAGTACCCTGTTCACCTTCCAGGCATCTTAACTTTGATCCTCCCACTCACCTACGCTTCATCGAGACAAACAAAATCTTCCCTACTGGGTCATATTTTTATGATGATGGGTATATTTTTTAAATTTTGATCATGTATTCATTTAAAAACTAGGATTCATTTATTTTATTTCTTGGAGTATGATTTTTTAAACTTATAACTATTGCATTGCACTTTTCTTCAAACTATGTGGGGTCATACAGTCCAAATTGATTGAAATATATTGGTTTGTAGTTCAAAAATAGTATTGACATATATAAAAATACGAAAGAAATTACTGTGACGAAGGAGCGACAAATAGTGGAGAACGATAGAAGAAAGCTTAGTGCGAATGTAAAACAAAATATTAGAATCTTCTGGAATGAAATAAATAAAGCTTGTAGAAATTTGACTGTAGGAAGAATGATTGGAATGAAGGATGGATGGATAATAATAGAAATAGAAAGTATGCATAAGGGCAAGGTATGTGTGGAAAAAAAACGTGGGTGGATCAAAATTTCAAAAAAGGTGTAGTATGAGAAGAAGATTGTACGTGACAGATGTATGAATGTGGAGGAGATGAAAGTTATGTACTTGAAAATAAAACTATGGAGACTTGTTCTCCTTGTATGTCCTGCAATAGACACAGTGTAATGATATTTATGTATAAAAAAATCCACCAGCACAAAGAAAATCTTAAAACATACTCCAATGTGGAACTATACTTCTTACTGAATAAATTTCTAATAAAGTAGGAAAAGCACTAAAAACATTAAAACGGTATTTTACGAAATAAAATCGTGGCTAAATGATTTCTCAATATTGATGTGATAACCACGTTTTACCTCCTAATTCTCTATCGTTTCCTCTCCTGTCCTGAGAATTGCCACATCGAATCCTTAATGTCAGCAGTCACCTTAGATAAAACCTTTTCTCTTCACCCCCTGCCTCTTACTTCCATTTTCCCTCATTAAGTGGGAGAGAAGATTGCCAATATTTTAACAGTAATTGGCTAAACTTGTATTTCTTCCCTAACTCTTTTATCTCATTTTCTCAGTTCGTTCGGTTTTCTAACAAAAATCATCCGAGGTATTTTTTCCACAACGAGGTTTTCTGTCAAAAGATTTCTTTCAGTAATTTAAACAAATGATTCTTGATAAATAACAAATTTTATTATTCATGCAAAGTTTCACCACTATTTTCAATGAACAAAATTTAAGTTTATATATATTTTTTTCATATTTGTACTTTGAAAGTTATGTCAATAGAACAAATTAAAACTTTAGGTTTTTGTTTTTGAAACAACTCTTTTGTAAAGCTTTTCGCCCACGCTGACGAACAAATTAGTGAATAACTCAAATATATTTGAAAGTTCTGTATATTGAACTAGAGGAGTAGTTTTATTTATTACATTGTACGTTTTTTTATTACTTGAAACGTATATAACATACGAGTATAATCAATTTCCAACTAATCAATTTCTTCTACTTTAAAAAAACCTGCAGATATTTTTGAAAGTTGCTATTTATTGACATGAATAAAAATAAATTTACCAAATATCTAAAAATATGTAAGAAACAAATAACAATGCACGTTCAAGGTTTTGCGAAGGACGCAGAACGAGTTCTCTATCTTTTCCCTTTTCAAGAAATCTTTTGTAAGATTTTTATGGTACCGCAACAAGAAAAATCATCGATAATTTCACAAAATTGAAAAAGTAAGCCTTTCAATTTTGCTCGAGCAATCTATACAATGGGGCAGGGTAAAAACGTCACGTAAAAATACAAGCATAACGCCCCAAAACTACCATTCGAGGTATTCTCGAGGGGTGGGGCACAAGTGGAAATTGAAAATTCAATGGGGATTTTAATATTAATTTTTCTATGAAGACATTTTTCTTGGAATTTGCGAGAAAAAAGAGCGTGTGTAATAAAATGTTGAAAAAAAAATCTAGTAAATTGACTCTGATAACTCTTGAAAAAGTATTTACAGAATCTAATATAATCTAGGACTTGTTCCCATTCCAGCTGTATCCTCTCCCTGCAGAACACCCATTTCTTTCAGCCCTCTCTCGGTCTTCCAACCGAAGGCCTTTCACATAGCTCAGCCATAAGGATTAATGAGTAGTTATTTTCTGAAAGTTTTTGTATACTTTTGCGGTAGGTTGGGAAAAAAATATCATTAGCTATTCTCTTTACATTTTTTTTAACAAAATAAAATAGTGAAACACTAAGAGAGGCTAATAGGTATTAACCCAAACGCCCAAAAATCCTTTTTTTAAACTTAAAAAGTTACCCTTCATTTAATGTGGTTATAACCATATGTAATAATGGGTGGTTGATGTTCCGTAAACCGTCATCAAAAGTACGCTTCATGCATAATCGTAATCTTTTCAATTTCCATTGTGCGATAGCTCCTCACTTGTAGAAAAAATATTTTCTTTCTTCATTATTTCTTAGTAGGTTACTTTCTAAGTATTCTATATCATAAAAAATGAATGTTTTTTTTATAATATGTGTTATCAAGAAAAACATAAATTTGCGTAAGCAGTAGTATTAAAGTGCATTAGTTAAATTTACTTTATTTATTTGAATTAAAAAAAATAACTGGCAGTGGTGCTTCTAACATTTTCTTGTGGGGTTGACCAGTAGATATATTTTAAGAAAGCCTGGTGTTCGATCCTCTCTGCCTACTCCAGCAGGGAAATGGTGTGATGGTATCTACGTATGTATGTAATAAGTCGTACTTCTATTAAGAATAATGTAACACGTAATGGATAGTGAATACCCACACTATTATGATATTTTATCTCAATTATGCTCATGGTTGTCAAACCAGTATAAAAATAAATTCGAGACAGATGATTTAAAAGGTTTCTTTGAAATTTAAAAAATCTGGGATTTCTATTTAATCCAGAAGGAGGCAGTGAAGTTACACTTTCAAAACACTTTCAACTCTTCATTAGCAGCCAGATCAACCGTTTATCTCCCGAGTTAACTGATATCTCGTCATTTCATAATATAAATGGATTTAGTGTGCATCCAGTGGATCATCATCTGTAGAGAAAAACAAATTACAATTAAACCTCTGCTAAATTCGTCAAAGGAGGACTAATGACATTACGTAAAGATATAATATCAAACTCTTCGACTTTTTTCTTGAATAGGAACAGCCATATGGAGAAACGTGTCATAAAAACCTCTTGTACACGGATCTTTCATATTTTTTTAGCTCTCGTTTCAACTCATCTATCTTGTCAGCCATTGTGAAACAAGAGGAAATTCTTTCTAGCATGGATATGTTAAGGTCATTCCAAATGTAAACAAAATAATAAGTAGGCTAGCTTAGATATCCAGTTTATGTTTCAAAATTGTTCTGATGTTGTTTGTTTGTTGTATTGTTGAAATACTGGAAGCTTATTCCTCAGCCGAATTAATCTTGCTAGTAAAAGAATTCCAGTCTAGTTTTCACATAAGGCCTCTGTAACGTATTTTTGGTTGTTAGAATAGATTGCCATGTGACAAAAAGTTTAATACATTTTATTCAAATATACATCTTACCGACAAGACGGCTTATTTTATCCTAGTTGGTAAGATGTTTGTTTTCTATCCGAGGGTTTCGGGTTCGATTCCCGATGGCACAAAAAAATGGAAAGGTTAGTGTCTTGTAAAAAAATTCGTATTGGAACAATACTCTCATGCCCTGAGCAGTTGTGTTGCCAATACATTCAATGAAATCTAACTTAACCTAAGCGCCAAAACCTAACCTAACCGTGAGTTCTGTGCCTACTCCAGTGGTTCCAACTCGAAGACCAAAGTCTCCCGGCCACGTTCTTCAGTATATCCGAACCACCGATTGAGATATTTTGAAAGGTACCATATAAAAGAATAAAATATCCTTAGGAGAACATGGATTGATGTAAGTGTTATGTTATCAATATATTCAGATCGCAAAAAAATAAAATAAGTCTTTCAAAAATATTACACTCATAAAAAAAGTAAAAGAAACATAACTGGTTTCTCTTGTAATAAAAACAAATTTGTTTTCTTTAATCAATGGCGAACACTTGATAAAACAACCAAACCAAAAATGTCTAAAGATATTTTATTAGCGCTTAATGAGAATAATTAAATTGTATACGAAAGCAACTATCTTTAATGTAGGCAATCTGTTGCCAAATGTCCTTTTCAATGAGGAAAACGCCAGTAGTTTGCCAAATCAAGTAACCATTATATCTCCTCGTGATCTCCATGAAACTAAAGCGTACAAATAAAGTTGTTTATAAAAATACAATTTATATATTAATAAAAGTATAACTGTCTGACACAGCAATTAAAAGGGTTGTGGCCGCTTTCGGTGCCAAAATTTTCTTTGTGGCAATAAATGTTTTTCTAGCTTATTTAAGCATATTTATGGGAGGGAACACAACAACTTTTGGTCTGTGCCTGTGAGATAGGAACCAAAGTAGTGATAATTTTGGGGTGTTTTTCAGTGGGAAAATGGGAGTGAAATTATTTTTCTCTTTTGTTTCCTGCATTTTAAATTCGTTTCTTTTTTGTTGGTCGTGTTTAATGGTGCGATGGCGTTGAAAAAACGATAAATTTTGACACTTAAATACTTTTCCTTTGAGTAAATGCAAAGTGTAATTTTCCAGATTAGGTTTTGTTAAACGATTTCTTACATTTAATATTTTTGAATTTCTGTTGTTTAAGTTAGCATTAATGTTTTTTATGGCTTACAGGATTTATCCCATCTCAAAATAATCGTGTGATTTAGTAAGGAGAACGGTGAATGAAATGAATATTTTAATATTCAACAAAAGTTATTTTTTAGTCAAAATCATTTATAGTATTATTGAGTCTAAGACAGGTCCTCGCGTACGACTCCTCACGAGACAATGCATCGCCGCGAATATTCGTTGCGCGTAAGATTTGATTTTATTTTTTAAACACTGCATTACACATTTTGTGCATTTCATATCTGGTATAGGTAGATAATATAAATCCCTTTTCTTTTCAAACAGTGCAGTTAACTTAATATGGACATTTGGTTTTTTAAATGTTCTATTTACAAGTAACTCTAAGGCATCGTTTTTAGAACACCTGTCTTCCGACCCGGAAGTTGAAGGTTCGGTTCCAGTTAGTACCTGATAAAACTGTTTATCACTGAAAGCTTCATTAATATCTCGCTAGTTGATTGTAAAAGATTGCCACATGGCAATTAAACCACCAGGTTGTATTATATACAACAAAAGTGTAATATATAATTTATTTCCATCAACACACAGTATTCTTTCAGTGTGTTCTATACTCTATGTGGGACAGGCAAAGGGAACATAATTTTGGAGGTTTGTTTAACCTATACAACGTCATATATAGAGCTGCAGGTGCTAAAAAGAAGAGATGATAAAAAAAGTAGCAACACGATGGTAACATGAAGCAGCACAAATACTCTCACCGGGTCAAGTTGAAAAATAATTACGTCGGTCATTATTGACGGGTTATTGCTAATCTTTCAATATTTCTGAAATGAAATTATCAAATGTCCATAAAATATTACGGAAAAACAACAAAGTATAAAAATATTTCAACCTTCTACTAATCTCCTTTCTGTTTCGTTATTTATTTTAGACATATTTTTATCCATTTGATAAGTCTTTTCAACTATCGTATGTCATTCTCTGAATATTTCAAAATCATATAACGATTAATTTACTTATTTTGATGATTTCACTTAACAAAAACAAACAGTTTTCTCTAATCCATTTCATCCTTTCTCTATGATATGTTCAGTGTTATACCAAACAGTCTTCACAAGACGTGCATTTTCATCGCATTTATCCTGTTGATTCAATTATTCCTCAATATTCAGAGTTCACTTCCATTCATCAATGTGGGCGATAGCAGAGTACTGTTTACTGGAAGAGACTGTTGAAGGCATACTTCAAAATTTTTGGAAGTTTCGTAACATGACTTTATTTTGAAGACAATTCAAAGTGAATTAAAAACGTTAATATTCGAAAGAACATACACGCTTGTTTTTATGTGTTTGTATTTTTAATTTAAGTTTTTCTTGTAATCAATTGCTTTATGTTTTTTCTTGTAATCATTTGCTTTGATATTGAGTTTTCATAAACCTATATTATATAACAATCATGAAAGGTGTGGTAATTGATAATTGGCGAGTACTGAATATTACACGCGATTTGATTTAAATGTGTACATTTTATATAGAAATATTTTATGTACATTTTTTATTTTATCTCTCATTTATTTTCGAGTTTCGGTTTTCATGAGCTATATATTTAGATGAATTATAATATTACATTTAAGACAAGTATTTAAGTGTAAATACAATTTATTTGTTTATAATAAAGGTTGATCTATAAAATCACTACGGGGTACACGGAAGTGCAAATAAAAATACTTTTTTTAAGTTTATCATAAAGTTTATCAGTGACCTTGTCCTACAACATGTTTATTAAGATATTTTCCTTTCAATTATATTTATACATACCATGATTTTCCTGCCTAAGTAGGCAAAGAGAATAGAGCTACAGACTTTCCTATCTCAACACACATCATAAATCCTTTCTACATCCAGAAACCTTCTCAAACCACTTTTCTTTGTCTTTCTCATATATAAACATTGAGTGAAATCGGCAAAATGGTCTTAAAGTCTATTTTTCTAATAAAAATGTTAATACTCGTAGATCTCTGCATATTTAGAAGAAAATCCCATCGGTTGTTCATTAAAAATTTTATTACTCTTTCACTGTATACAGTACAACTTGACGAATTTATTGCGACGTGGAAACTTTTTCCAACTAACCACAAAAACGATCGCCACGACCTAGTTGGTAAGACGTATGCCTCGTAACCCAGGGGTTGTGGGTTTGATTCTCGTTGGAAGCCAATTTTTTTTAAAAAGGATTTCAGTCTGGTTACTCAAGGGCTCTTTAACATCTTTCTAGTTGGTTGGAAGAGATAATCACATGGTAATATGTCCGACAAATTGTACTGTATACGAAAAAAGTATGTCACTTAAGGCATAATTAACAATATAAAGATAATGATGCCTTAAGTGAAAACCAGACTGGATCCATTTTATGAAGTTGGATTCTAAAGGGAATCAATCCGGTATCTCCCAGGTCGGAAGATAGGTATTTTACAACTAGTACTAAGATTTGTTTTCTTTAAAGTTGTTTATGTTTTTACATAGTTTTTTCATATATTAGGGCTTTTTTAAGGTTGTTGGATCCAATTTTATAAAGTTCCAAAACTATTGTCTTAATATTTTCAGTGACGCATCGTTTGTCAGATCTCTGACGTAGGCATAAGATGATGTTTCTCTTTACTCAGGAAAAACTTCTCAACTACATGTTTGCAATTCCACTGAATCAAAATAAAATAAGGTATGAAATACTTTTAATTAAAAATACCATTTTCCATTTCGAATTAAGATTTTTTGGTACTAAACACTTTAATTCGGGAAGAAATATTTCACAAAATATTCACCAACGGCGGCAAATTCGATTAAATTTTTACACTGCTCAGACATGAATGCCCTTACTACAGTAGCTCAGCTCAGTAAAGAAACATTTTGTACGGAACTTGCAAGAGAAATTGGTTTTAAGTCAGAAGTAACTAACCTTATTTGACTTTAATTAAATATTATCATGTATTAAGTTCATTTATTCCATCGGCCAAGTTTCCAAAATTTATTAATTGTAAATATAGAAAGCCCATAGAAACTTTAGTATCATTTCATACCTGAAAGAGCTAAACGGGTTGAATGTGAGAAATGTGGTATGTTGAAAATTCAGCCGTGGTCACTATTGTACAATATCTTACATTGTTCCGCCATCCCCTCTTATCTCAACTAAAATATTGATCAAGCAGAGAGTATTTATTGGTTTTCCTAGTACACCACTCTTCTTCTTTTACGGCTGGAAGAGATCGCCATCTGACAATAGGCCAATCAAATTCTTATATGATGAATTTTAAGTGGCAAATATAGCTAATTGTTCTTTAAGAGGGCTAACATATCGCTACTAAGCAACACGAAACGAAAGGCTACAACAGATTAAATCTGCCAATCATCTTGGAAGTTTGATCTCTATACCATCGAAATTTTGAGTTTTATTTGTCAAAACTGTGTGCTTGCTCAAGTACAAAAGCTTGCATACTATATACTTATACACGCAAGGACTTCCATCTACTAGATGGCTGAAATTATACTCAATCACGTGATACCCTATCGGGACAACAATGCCAATAACGGATCGAGTCATCATAAATAGGTAACTGGTTTCAGAGTTAACAACTACATGGACAGTAAAGTACATCATTAACAAATAACATATGAGAGAAGTAGAAGCAAAATTCTGACTTTATTCATTTACAAAGTGTTTGTCTAATAACTCAGGAATCTTCTAGTTTGAAGAAATTCGTACGCAAAATATTCAATTTCAAAACATAACCACACGCTCGCAATCGCTGATGTTAGATGTTTCGAACTTCATACTTGTACCTTTTTAATATTAGAGAAGTAGAAGCAAAATCCTCATAATTAATATGTGAAAAGTAGAAGCAAAATTATCATAATCGCTGCTCTAAGATATTTTGTACTTCATACTTGGCTTTGTTATATGAGAGAAGTAGAAGCAAAATCATCATAATCCCTGCTCTAAGATGTTTTGTACTTCATACTTGTACCTTTGTTATATGAGAGAAGTAGAAGCAAAATCCTCATAATCCCTGCTCTAAGATGTTTTCTACTTCATACTTGTACCTTTATAATATGAGATAAGTAGAAGCAAAACTATCATAATTAATATGTGAGAAGTAGAAGTAAAATCCTCATAATCCCTGCTCTAAAATGTTTTGAACTTCGTACTTGTACCTTTGTAATATGAGAGAAGTAGAAGCGAAATCCTTATAATGTAACTTATTAGAGAAATAAAAGCAAAATTTTGGTTTTGAACATTTATGTTACATACAATGCGCTGTTATAATGACTCAGAGCTTTTCTAGTTTGAAGAAATTTGTCCGCAAAATATTAAATTTCAAAATTTAACCACACGCTTGCAATCGCTGCTCTAAGATGTTTTGTACTTTATACTTGTACCTTTGTAATTTGAAACTTCTTATATTCTATGAAAACGAGTTGGAGTGGTGCCAGAGAATGTCATTGAATTTTATGTTAAATACATATCGATGGTATTTAAAGAAAGTTTATTCTTTACAATGTTAGAGCTTCCGTACTTGAAAATATAGACTTCTCAATATTGTAATAAATATATTCGATAATTTTTTTTTTGCGCTGACACTATCTCGTTTCAATCCTTTCCATGAAAATTCCTATGCATGGAAAAAGCTAACTTTAAGATTTTGTGAAAAAAATAATTTTGAAAAAAAGTTTAAGAAAACGTCATTTTATTGTTCAGTTACGCATTTCTAAAAGGTCGTCAAAAATAATGAAAGTCTTTTGTCTTATTAATAAAATTTTGGCAGTGCTGCAAAACAATATCGACATCTTAACAAGGTTCATTTATAATATAAATCCACCCTTTTGAGTCTCAAATTTTTTTTTTATTAAAAAACTGAAGAATGACTTCTATGGTCTAGTTTGTAAGGCTTGCGACCCGGGAATTACGGGCTCGATTCTCGTTCTAATGGAATTTAGCAATACATTTTTCAGTCTGATTTTCCCTTAAGGCATCATTTACATCTTTCTGGTTGGTTGGAAGAGATTGACAAATGACATTATAGCCGCTAATTTTACTGTATATAATGAAAGTGCAATTATGAAAATATAACGTATAGAATAGGCATAAGTTTACAAAAGCATAGAAATAAAAAAAAATATATATATTTTTACCGAATAGGTATTTTTTGTGATGCGTAATCGAATTTTAAATATTGGGCATTTCAACTAGTTATGATATAGTTATCTGTTTTTGGGTAGAGAATCAAAATTATGTTTTTAGATGAAATGAATTGAATAGAATTTACAATAAAATAACATGTCTTTTAAAAATTTACCTTTTTATTTTCACTTTAGTAAAATATTACAGGAGATATATTCTTTAGTTGGACTTTATTCGTCCATAAATTGTTCTCACAGGTGCTGGAGTAGAACGTGATAGTGTTGCAATGTAGACTGCTATAAATCTGCTATAAAACTGCGATTGCATTATCTAGATTCAAGGAAGAAGTATCAGGGTGTAGGAAATTACTTTATATGATATAATGAACTCAATAAACGATTTTTTGTCATAAATATTTTGTAAATGGTGAAGTTATGTTAGAAGGGTGTAAGTATATTATATAAAATCTGATTTTAAAGAGACTGATATTTCGTGTAAAAATAATATGTGGTTTGAAAGATATTGGTATGTCTAGGAAAAAGGGGAAAGCTTTGACTTGTCGAGTAAAAATAATATACGAAGGATGGCTTGCACATGAATATAATAACGCTGTTTGTCTTTTGCATTTATAGAGATGACATATCTTATTATACACTGCATACAATTTTAGCCTCGCTCGCAACTATTTATTTTGTCAAACACACGAAGACAATTTTAAAAATATACTTCTTAGGGTGTATAAAGTTAAACTTTGATAAAAAGAATGAATTCAATTTATAATATTTGAAAAAAAAAAATGGAACAAGTATTAGATATAAAATGTTCAGATTAACGATAAGCTTGGAACAGTGGCAAGCGAAAGAGGTTCAAATAACAAGACTTGAATGAAGAATCGTTTGTTTAGTACACAGGATTTTTGGTGGAATTTCATTGTGTAACTATAAATTTGGCCAGCCGTACTGTAAGGAAAACAGAGTATCTCAATATAAGGAGGAGTTCCATCCAGCTTTACGTCGCACTACTTTCGTCCCGATTGGATACTCGAACCTTGTGGCGACCAGGAATAGTTCACATTTTTTCCCGTTTTTACGCAAAATTTGGTAACTTCCTAAATCTTTAAAGGCTTTTTGTGGTGTAAATAAATTATTACATATTTTTATTTGTATGTTATAAGCTCATTTATTTTAAAATTCATTTATGACCGCGGTTAAAGACCTTCTGTTGGTATCACCGCTATCATTTTCACACTTCGGTATGGTGTCAGCAGAGGATTTGTAAAGGCTTTGCAAACCTTGAGGCAAGTACAACATAAAATCAATTCAGTCCTCATGAAGCATTTCATATATAGGCTATGCGAGGTAGAATAATTAAATTCCTCTAAGTTCACACTTTTACAGGCATAATTTATGCAGATATCGAAGTATATTAAAAATTTACCATTAATGAAAAATATTTTTAAAAATAACTATTACTCTGAAAATTTAAAACACAATTGTATTGAATTTTAAAAGCCAACATCCTCCGTAGCCTGGTTAATATGCCCCTTTTTTGAACCCGGGGGTAGCGGATTCGATTCCCATTGGAACCCAGATTTTTTTTGTTGTAAGAAATTTACACATGCCAAGAAACCAGCCAGGTTATTATACTTTAAACAACGAAAGTACAATTTTTAAAATTTAAAAGTCAACAAAGTGCAATAAACCTTTCAACGAACCTCAGAGTAATAAAAATAGCACGATTTATAAATAAAAAAAAAATTCTAGCAGAAAAATATGTGAAACAGGCTGAGCTGCACTGTTGAAGTTATCAAACCACACTGTTTAGCATTCAGAACGTGGAGCAAAAGTTTATAAAAAAAATCGCCGATGATGCACATTTTTCGAAGTTTTTCGAAGGGGTGACTCGTGAATTGCATTCTTTCATTAATATGAATTTAAATTCAAACTGGTTATTCGCATGCTGCTCGTTGAAAAATATTAAATTGAGCAAAATTATGAATTCTGGGTGGCTTGATAATACACTTTTCATTTTATAAGAGATATTTGCCCCTAGTGCAATTTATTGCTTGTTAATATAATTGCCAGGAATTTTTTAATAAAATTTGTTGGAAATTGAAAAATATATTTTGAAAAAATTTATTTCTAAACTAAATTTAATATGAAATAATTCGTGTATGCTTCGTGGATATTTGGAAATAAAGATACTTACTTCCTTAAAAATAATCGTCGATAAGAATAATAAACTACTTCTTGAGGTGCCGTCTTCAATCGAAGGATGATTACCATCATGACAATCCTTATTCTATTTTCTGCAGTTCGGAACAACTCAGTAGAATTGCATCAAACTACTCCCACAAGTTGATAAGTTAAGAGATACGACGCCGTTCTCTGCCTTGTTTACCATTTATTTGTTTCCTGTGCCATTCATTATGTGACCGATACAATGCATCTTGGAACTCTTCACGTTTTTGAGTAGTTCTCCGACTTGATGCATACTAGCAAGCACTTTTACATTATTAACATGATCCATGAAGTAAATCTTCATGATACGTCAATAGATTCACATCTCAAAATTCTCGATCCCGCGAACTTAATCTAGAAAATTTTAAAGTTACTAGAGCGCATCATTGTTTTTCATTAACACTTTGAGTCCCGAATAAAATCAAGACAACATGTCCAGTGCCTGGCTTGTCTTTAAGGAATTCTGATTTTTGTAAAGGACTTACTAAAATGGCAATATCAAGAATATTGTTATGAGACGTTTTTTATTTCAAATATTTTAATAATTTATTTTATTCTGATGCAAACATTTTTGTTTGTGAAGAAGACCATCACACTCCTTATACATGTACTGGATCTCACTTCTCTTCTTGTGGTTAGCACATACCTTGTAAGTTATTCATGTTTTTTTGTCACTTTGGAATACACATCAACACATGTAAAGAAAAGCTCTTTTAAAACCTTTGTGGAGGATTTTGCAAGTTCTTTATTCTATTTAGACTCAAAGACTGTAGTCGGTGTCCAGATTCATGTGTTGTCAAAAGTGCACATCGATGACGTGACGTCAGAATAACATATTATCACAATCTAGGGTATTATTCATGTTCAAAATCAGAAGACAATCGTATAAAGGTAATAAAAATATTTGTTTGATGCCAGTTATATGTCCTTTTTTTATTTATTTATTTATTTTTTCAAAACCGGCTAAGCCCAATTACTTACTAATAAAAATACAAGCTGTGTTAACATTTAAAATACTGAAAAATATACAGAATAAAAAATTAAAAAAATTATCTACATAAATAAACATGTAAATGTTCGTTAATAGAAAATCTCTAATCTCCGAAAGTTCCTCATCGATTGCTTTGAAATTTTGACAAAAGGTTGCATTCGTAGACAAGCATGTTTATTTTTTTTTTATATACAGTTGTATATAAAAAAGTATATAAAACAGGTGAAATAATGGGAGCGCCCCCTGCAGCGACACACGCAAACTAAACAATTCTCATTGACAGTCATATCATATTGCATTTTCGACGTTTCGGATTTTTTCATTTCGTTTTTTAACTGTTTTTTTATTTTTCTTAAATATTAAATAATTAAATAATAAATATAAAATTTTCAAATGCATGTATTGAAAAATAGCCCCATCTGTTTGTACGTAAAAACAACACATGATATACTAAATTTTGTGAAATGCGTTAAAATTTACCTGTATCGATTGATTTGCGTATTAAGTTAAATATTTCGTTAATATTTTTTTGTTCTTTAGTTCGTGTATTTTCTTTTTTTAATGTTTCGCAATTTTAAACGTTTTTTTTATAACTTTCTTTCTTCTTTTTCAGTGCAATCGATCTGCTTTATACTTCAGAAAGTCTAGGATGAGCCGAGCGGCGTTTAAAACGCCATGTCAAAAAGGAATAGGGTAAAATAATTTTTTTTACAAACCGAATAGTTTTTTTATAAATCGAACAATTGTTTTTTTCTAAACTGACGTTTTAATTCCTAATTTTCATTATACTGTCTTTCTAATGTATTGTATGAGTTGTAATTTTAAGCGTCATTTTTATTTTTGCGTGTTATCTTACTTTAAACATTTGAACCGAACAATATCAAAATCTGCTAAGATGAAAGTCCACAATAGTGTTTTGGTGTTAACTTTGTTGTATGCGAGTAAAACGTGGACCTTGAAAATGACAGAGGAGCCGAATAAATGCTATAGAAATTTGTGTTTTGAGATGAACACATGGAGTTTTTTTTTGAAGTGATAATGTATGATGGAATATGGAGCAAAGTGATTGGGGATGAATGTGAACTTAAGGCTTACGTATTGAATAATATGTAGAAGAGCACTCTGAGATGGTTTTTTGGAACGAATTTGGAACGAATGAATGGAGAAAAACTAATTTAACAGATATATAATGTAAATGTGAGTGGAAGGCGTGTGAGAGGAAAACCAAGGAAAGGTTAGATCAAGTGAATGATATTCTGAAAGAAGAAAACCTAGAAAGTCATAAAAATCGTAGAAGTTGTATGAGAAGGTGTATGGATATTGAAGAGACTAAAGATGTGTGTCAAGATAGGGAGATCTGCAATATGTCCTCTCTGTCTACCCCGACAGGGAAATGGCGGAATGGGATGTATCTTTCTTTTGAGTTTAATAAATTATAAATATTATTTTCTGTACGACAATTCTAACCATAAAACTATAGTTTGATTTACTCGCACACAGTTTTATTAAAAGCTTTTGAATCGAAATTTTGAATATTAAGGTCTTAAAAGAAAACATATTTTGATAGCTCACCCTAGCAATTCAAAGACTTAAAGAAAACATATTTTGATAGCTCACCCTAGCAATTCTGAAAACTTGCTATTAATTAATACAATTTTCTATTTAGGAGTACAGATCATTGATACTCAAACGAAGGTTCGTGAACATTCAAGATATTAAAAACATAGTACAGTGGTTAACGAGAGGATGAGTAAATATGTTATGAACTTTGATGAATCTTTGAGAGACATTTAAAATAACTCGCCAAGTTGTACTGTATATATGTAAAATTAAATACAATATAAACATTCTTTGCTTCTCCTTCCGGGTTGTGGTTGCAGCTCACCAAGTTATCTTGATTTTTATTCAACTATTTAATACTATTTTCTCATTTCTTATAACGGCTTGTTCTCCCCCCTTGAACTTTTTTGAGGCTACATACGAGTATTAGTATTATTTCTACTTGGTGATTGATTGTAAAAAAATATGCGATGATTTCTTGTTTGTTGAATTCGTATTTTAATCACTCCATGGCACCTTGATCACTTCTCGAATAAGAACAATTTTTAAAAGACCGGAAAACTTTTAGGTCATTCTATAGAAATAGTTCTATATTACCACAATTCCATTGAACAGGTCTAGTGGCATAGAATGTTTGCTGAAATATAAAAGACGAATTAGTACTGAAGCCTACAAGTGTTTTCACATATATATATTCAGTTAGGTGCCACCCCCATCTTTGCTGTTTTGAGGGATAAAACAATCTACATCTAACGTGGTCAACACTAGAAGATCGAAATCTTTATTTATTACGAGCATGACGTCACAAAATGACGCAGAAGGAACTGCCTAAAGATACTCCTCCAGTGACGGCACATCTGAGTATGAAAATAATAGTAACTACGACGGGCTTAAGGTCCGACGTCACTGGAGAAGGAAAATGATTCGCAGCACATTAAATACACTTATAAAGCGGCTAACGGTATGGAGTTCAAACAGTCCAGCACGTTGTCAGTACTTTCGCAAAAAAAAAATTATTTCAACAAAACAACCCATCGACAAAATATGTCCAAAAATATATTAATATATGGCTGAATGGAGTTCCTTTGAATTATTGACTACATTTTCATTTCAGTACTTCAAAATGTGGTTTGCGGATCGATTTAGATGGCCGCAAATATTAAAACAGGGTAAAACGATAAGATAAAAGTTACAAAGTATGCCAGAGAGACATTGGTGTGTCCAATAGTCTGGGCTCACCCATCGCCATAGAAGCGAAAACACCGATGCAAGGAAACATATAAAATGCCTATCTTCACACAAAAGATGACAATCACAGTTGTTGCCAAGTTGACAGCTTAGCCTCTAGGTAGGTTTATGAATTGCGCAAAGGGTCATCCCTGGCAAGGGGTGACGGCGGATGTCACCTATCATCGCTAGCTGACCCTCACTGAGAAGAATAATCGAGGCGTACCGTTGAACCTTCATATTGAACGAGCCCCTTCACATATGCTGCGTTTTAAAATGTTTTCATAGTTTTTAGTCAAAATACTATAAGTAGATAGATAATTTAACAAATGATGCATTTTAGAAATGTTCGCCAACCACTGGTAAAGAGGGCCGCGTTTGTGATGATGTTAATGCATTTTTTGTTCTCTTGTAGAAAGATTATGAGGGGTTAATGATGTCGGTATGCGCATACCAAAAATGTCAAAATGACGAATATTAATAGACGTTTTCTTCAGCTTTAAGGGTTGCAGAGGTTTTATCCCTAATGTTAGGGAAAATTTGGAGGGTTGAATATGCAACGTACTTTGCAGTGATTAGTGACAGTACTCGTGTCGAAAGCACAAATAAGGGGTACTTGAAATTGAATGCTTTCAAAAGTTTTAAGTAAATCATGTATTAATGCGTGAATTTGTAGTCTTTTCTGGTACAAACGTTAAATTAAGCCTATTTTTATCCTTTTTGTATGGATTATATACAACTTTATAGATAACTAATGAAATGCCATCATGCATTTCAAAGAAGTCATTTATTTCACGCCTATTTACAAGTGTATCATCCCATAAAAATGGTGTGATCTGTATTGTTATAATATTGCATTGCATTTCTGTTCAACAGTATAACCTTGTTAACTATAAACCTCGCGGTAATTTCTGCCACCTTATGAGAACAATATTTAAATAACTCATGTGGAAAAAAACTTTTTACTATTTTAATGGTAATATCGGAAATCGAACCAAAAACTACCACGTGAATGAAAAGGACTAAAATTAGACCGTGGAGGCTGTCTCAGAAGAAACGCAATCAAACGTTATATTAATCCATCATTAATATCCTTGTTCTTAAATAGTAATATTAACTTGTAAGTTTTTCAATGATTTTATTACGTAAGGCAAGACGAACGTTAGGAGTAAAATAAAAATAATAATCTTGAGATGGTTTAACATAACTGAGAGAGTGAGTTAACAAAGACTTATATTGAAAAAATTCATATATTTGTCGTCTGAAACGAAAGGAAACTGGAAGGAGAAGAGGTAAATTAAGGAAAGAATAGAAGGAGATGATTATACTTGACTAAGGAAAAGGTAAGATGTATGAGAAACAGAAGAACATGTACGACGAGATGAATCAATGTCGAAGAGTTTGTATATGCAGATAGAAAGATGTGAAGATTGCCGTCTTTGTCTATCCAAAATAAATATGATTTGATGGTATTTAACTATTCAGATTTTTTAACCGAGGATATGTTATTTGGATATTTTGAATATCAACACTTACTTGCTTACTCAATATTTCACAAAAAATATTAGAAAAGTTAAACTTATTTATAACCATTTTATAATGCGTGGTTTAACTAGCAACATCCCTTTAAATATTTTACAAGTGTTTATGTACATTTTTGATAAGTGTGTGTACGGAGATTAGCTATATTTTAATTGATTTGTATTACTCACTTGACCAAACAAGTGTTTCTAGAATAATTATAACGAGTGTGTTGCCTGGCGTAAAACTCTTGATTTCCACCTAAGAACTGAGTGTACGTAAAAAATATAAAAAGATTCGTAAACTGGTAAACTACGAGTAGTTCGCCTGGTTACAATACTCGCGCACTACACCAGTGAGTGTTGTTTCCTATTTACCTACACTAATGATGCTAAGACATTCTTTGACCCGAAGACTCGATTGTTTTATTTATTTTAATTTTATTTTTTGTTTGATACAGGTTTACTCCGATTTTATTAAATAATAAGAAATAAATAAAATTTTTTAGTTTAAATTTTGCATGATGACAATATGAATAATGTTCTGATGGCTCTCTGTGAAGTAACTCAGTTATAACTACAAAATGTATTGAGGAGTTTAATCATAAATGTATCCACCGAGATGTGGAAGATATCGATATAGGAAAATTCATTCAACAATGTTATTCCGTGTACGAGTGGTGATGATCTTAACAGTTCAGTTCGTGAATAATGCAACGAAAACAATCTTAATTTACAATGGCGTAAATAATTGTCTGGTACTATACTTATCCAGAAAGTAAGTGTACTGAGGCTCTCACGACCGGATGGATTTTATTTTCGACATGTTGGCTACACTTCAGTGTAGCCTAACCCTTCCCCTCCGCAATGAGACCGGTTCGAGGTCAGTACGTTGAGAAGTGTCGACGCGACAACACGTTTCGTGAAAATGTCAATCCAATCTCCCGCCAAGTGCGAAATACGCGGCGTCATCCGTTATCTCGTTTGGAAGGTAAAACCTCCGGTTGAGGTTTATAATGAGGTGAAAACTGCATATGGGGATAAAGCTATGAATCGTACGAGTGTGTACAAGTGGTGTCGCGAGTTTAAAAACGGTCACGTCACACCTCTTCACCCTCCGCCAAAAAGTTCAAAACCACAATTTCAACCAAGAAAATCATGGCATCCGTGTTTTGGGACTGTCAAGGCATAATTTTAATTGCATATATGCCTCGAGGGAAGACCATCAACTCTGCAAGATACTGTGAGATCCTAAAAAAATTGCGGAGGTTGATTCAGAACAAGAGGAGAAGCATGCTGACAAAGGGAGTCTGCCTGCTGCACGACAATGCCAGACCACACACGGCCAATGCCACGAAGGAACTGCTCGCCTCGTTTAAATGGGATGTCCTGAACCATCCCGCGCATTCCCCTGACCTAGCACCTTCAGATTAGTATCTCTTTACCTCCCTGAAGCTGCACATGGGTGGAAAAAGGTTTTCAACCGACGAGGAGGTAAAGGAGGAGGTGGAGAAGTGGACGGAGGGGTTGGCGGGAAACTACTTCGAGGAAGGCATAAAAAAGTTGATACCCCGCTTCACCACCTGCATTGAGAGGAATGGCGACTATGTCGAAAAACAGCTTACATATGTACTACGGTAACTACGTAATTTTTTTGTTTAAATAAAAAAAATTGTAACCTACAAAAATTCAGTACACTTACTTTCTGGATATGCTTCGTACATTGAACAAAAGTTCGTGAATCGATAATGATTTGATATTTTAACCGTCGTCTTTGCTGGGCTTCGTAGTAGTAGATCCTTTCGCGATTTCAACGTCAATTCAGTTGGAAAGTGAACCTGTGCCATGGAGTTTTATTTTAAGTGAGTGAGTCGTTGCACACCAGCCAAATCACCGGCCATACCGCTGTACCGGATCCGATGGCACACCAAAGGGAGACGATTGAAGCACATCGGCATGGTTTTTTTCTTTTTTTGAAAGAATTGATATGACCGAAGTCATAGGTTTCCTTACAGTCCCGAATATTAGGCAAAAAAAATACCTGTATAATTCGAAGAGAGTAGCGCCTCGCGGGGTTCGAACCGGTGACCTTCCGCACGAAAGTAAAATGCGTTACCGCGCGGCTATGCATTTTTTACCACTGGAGTAGGCACGAAACTCGTGGTTCATTAATACCGCACATCAAGAGGCTCAAATATTTGCTTCCTGTGACCTTCCGCACGAAAGTCCAGTGCGTTACCGCACAGCCATGCACCTCAAGCTCCTGTTAGCAATTTGTGTATGTATAAATATGTGCGTAGATCCCTTCTAACGTTTAAGGAGTAATATCCATGCTTACCAATTAAAAAAATTGGGATAAAGACATCTGTGGTGACAAAGACAGTGTTGTCTTCAATGCATCTACAACGCCAATCAGGACGAGTTGAAGCGTATCATACAAATAAATGGAAATAATGATAATTTACCATAACAAGAGAAAAAATCAAACGATCCAAAATAATGTACTCTCATGTAAAATAACAGCAAACTTCTCTTTGTTCTTAAACAAAGCGGAATCCCAAAGTCTGCGAGTTGTTTTAGAAAGAAAAAGTAAAAAAATAAACATATCATTCCGGGGACGAAACGTGACTCGGAAACACCATTAAATGAGGGGGCAAACATTTGAACATATGTAATAGACAATGATAAACAGCGAGAATGTATTTCTTCACAGCTCATAGCACCACACCCCCTGAAGGGGATGTTGTTACTTTTTATCCCGCCAAAACAGAAAAAAATGCATCACTTCCGCCAAAAAGCTCTAATGGAGTGGATCCGATCCGTTCCAGCTGTAAACTGCACCGACTCCTGAGTAGCTACAAAAGCACTCGTCAACCAGTGGAGGCTGGTTGTCAAAAAGATTTTTTAAGTCGTATTCAATACGTTATTAAAGTTGATTGTTTTACTGTTACAGTGTAACTTTAGCAAATAATTATCTTTTTTAATATACACAAAAATACAAATATTACAATCGAGGAGTTTTAATGTACCTAACACGAGAATTGTCAATAAGCGTGATCTAACAGTTAGCCCTCACACTAAGCAAGCGGTGGCCCTAGGTTCAATTCCTAGCGGATTCACTTCTGAGCAAATTTTACTCTTAGATCATTTTACATCTTAACTTTATTTTTCTGTAGCTTATATGACGCGGAATGATGCCTATCACAAACATAAATATTACGGACATTTTTCTTCGTTTTAAGTTTTCATCAATACAATAACTGTATATTTTTGATAAAAAATAATAAAAATTAAGAAATAAACAAAAAAAAAATGTATCAAAATGACGTTTTGGTTTTTTTATACCTCTAAATTGAAAAAAAAAACGTTTGTAAAATAAATAGAGTTACGACAAACATCAAAATGTGGCAAACCCCTGATCACCCCTCGACAAAGATATTTGAATACGTTGACTTCAAATAGCGATACATAAAAAATTAAATGCATAAAGAAGATAGCGTTGTATCCTACGAGTACATCAGAAAGGGGTGTGTCTTTTTCAAATACATTAAAAAAAAACAAAGAAAAAGTTTTATTGAAAAATATTACGAAAGATTAGAAGTCTTAAAATAAAGCAAAGTTAAACAATGTGTAGCATTTTAAGATAAACAAAGTTCACAATACAATACTGGTCCTAACACTAGGAAATGCACGTGACACTTGGACGTGGCAATAAGTGATTAAAGTAAATGCGGTAGAAATGAGAGTGTTGAACATAATGTTTAGAAAAAACATTATGCGGCAGAAAAAGGGATGATGTCATTGAAAAATCAATACCATTCTCTTAATTCTATAATATTCACTTCTGACAAGAACATATTAAGGAGCACATCAGAAACTCTAAGTAAAATTTAAACCAATTTAATATAATAATAATTTCACTCAAAAATTTTCACCAAGAAAAGGAAAACCGCCTATTAGACAAACTTTCTCGAAGGAAACTTCTGTGTCAGCAAATGATTGTCGTTTTTAGTATAACGTGGTAATCATTTAAAACTTGGAACATTTAAGGAAAGCCTTCTTATTTCAATCCGCAAAGTTTTGGCAAAATCTTTACTTACGGAGGCATTTTACCAAATTATTATTATTAAGAAAGGAGCGAAAGGGACATGAAAAGACGTGGAAGAATACGGTGCTGATATTTTAATATCAAATATTTGGGGAATGAAATAGTCGAATTGGAACCTCATTTTTGCAAACAAAGACGATGGAATTGTGTTAATGATAATTCTGAAACTAATGTAATGAGAACTATAAAATAACTGTGAAAGATCTAAGTATAACTAAATAACTTTAATTTTGAATTCTTAAATGGGGAAAACTTTAGCACTATTGTTATAAGTGGTGAGCCATAGTGACCTTATAGATTTTGGACGAAAGAAAATATATTATAATGTTTGAATTTTTACACTACAAAAAATGGTGTGGATAATCCTATTTTGTATAGGAGTATATTGTTGTATGCAGTACGATTTGGTGAACCTATTGTCATTTAGCAATATCTTCCTACCAACTAGTCATTACCATTATCTTCGACGTTGGAATTTACACCGGAACCTGCATTCCTCCAAAATACGTATCCATTAATCTCGGTTCTAGACCTGAACCAAATAACACATTAAAAAAACATATATAATATGTGACAGAAAAAATAGAAAGGTACAGTATTTTTGTTCATCTTTATCTGAAACCTCCGTGTGTAATACGAGTACAAACGTTCTACCACTAGGACATGGAGGTCATCGATATTTTTAACCCATTTTAAACTACAATAGATACATTACTTTATCGTAAAACTTATTTTTCATAAGAACATCTTAGTCACGTGAGACATTAGTATTTTGTTTTTTATTTTATAATGTAAAAAATATAGTGATTTAGGAAACTGGTGTGTTGAGTAAGATAAAAAGTTCTCCGACATAGTTTGAGCGTGTAAAACGATAAAAGAAGAAAGATTATTAAAACAAATATTCGGTGCAAATTGAGTGGAAGGTGTTTTTTTAACTGAAAAAGCTTGTGTATAGAAATATAATATTTAAAAAAACGATCACCTTTTACAAAACTGGTAAAGATGTCAAATCATTATGGTAATGTCACATTTGTCAACGATGTGCCCTCTGTAAGACGAGCGGAACGAAAGGCCACCCATTGTGGTTGAGTATGATTGTCCGACATCTTACGGATGGAGGATGCCTGTGGCTGGTTGCATTGGTTTATTGTGTGACCCAGAAGTTTGTGAAATCCAAAGTTCCGATAGCAAGGAGATCAATTGTCCATGACTATATCAGGTTTAATCTGCTATACACATTTGATACGTAGAGTTTTTATATAGTGCTAGCGTTGCTTTGTAGTGCATTAAGAATTTACGATTGATAGACTATAAATAGAAAAAGTTGAAAAACAAATTCGAATGCAATATGATGCAAGAGTAAAATTTGCAAGAGAATCCATCAGGAATCGAAACTGGGACGCCCGCTTGTTTAACGGGAGTGTTAACCATTAGTTCATAGCCACCTACTCTATACAACATGTCCTGCTGTAATCGTCTGGCACTAAGAAGATATACCATACGATTGAAAGAGATCGAGCAAACAAATCGGATTATAATTATCTTTTTTTTTAGAGACTTCCCATATAGAATGACATTTATATCATCTGCAGTATAGGCAGACCCATGGTATGGAAACGCTCATTGAAATAATCTTTGATTTTGAAGTGCAAATGAAACGGTTTTCATGATGTTTTAATTTACACTATACTAGTCTGTCTTTTACTCAAAACATTGTAGATATATTTCTGGTCAGTTGGAAGAGATTAATTTAATACATAGCAATAAGCCCGCCAGGGTGTACAGCGAAAGTCTAACCCAAAACAATACATTACATTTAAAACCTTTTTGGTTTCGTGACAGAAATATGTGTCAGGGGTATGGCCTCTGAAATGTAAGTTTTACTGAGAGTGGCTCTGTCTACATATAATAACAAACCGTCTTTGTAAGGGAAATCAAGTAAACATACACGATGAAGTTGACAAATACTTGGACATGGTTTACTCCTTCCGTTTGATAAAGACTTACGACTGTTGAGAAGGCTAAAGACGTCAAATATTCAACGATCTTTTTATATAAACTTTTTGAGATACGCAAAAGTACAAAAGAATTACCTTCATATTGTCTAATACGTTTACATGTATTGACCTGATGCACTTCAACAAATCTGAATTGGAAATTGAAATGTTTTAAATAACGTGGCTGGTAAATTGTTCTTTGCCCTTCAAACCTTCGAGTTTAGAATAATTGAAGAAAGCTCGGAACTCGGAGCTCGTAATCGCATATTTCCGGCAATAATATCGCACATGAAAGGAAAATCTCGCACACATCTGTTGCGTATGAAATTTGTTACCAGGCAAGCGGTTTTACCAAACTAAAACGTTTGTCGACTATCACAGGAAATCGAACCCAAAACTCCCGATAGATGTCAAGCATTATGTAGGCTACATAGGTCGTCAGAGGGGATAAATATATTTAAAAAATACGGGGCATTATTTCTTTTAAATTCGTCACTTTATTAAGTACTCAAAAGAGTACAAGGAAAATAAGAAAATAAATAATAGTATAATATAACATAAAAACACTCCACAACACGATCCTGGAGTGAAGACATGAATATAAATGTGCCTACATTGGCGATAAATAAGGCGTTACAATTACGTTTAGTCGATATTACGTCAAAAATGAAAATTAATGGGCAACCTTGGAATCCGCTAAGAGGTAAGGAGACATCTATCGACGTTTTTGGTACTCTGTGGGTGTAGTCAGGGGAATATTATCTTAACGTCTTGTTTAGTTACTTGCCGATATGGTGCAATAAACTCAAAAAGAAAACCTACTTTTTCAGAGTAACACATTTATTAATTTTGATTGTTTATGTTATTTTATCTAAAGTTGAATAATTTATTTCTGAAATACGGTATGAGTTTATCCGAAGTTGAATTGAGTGTAAAGTTATATATTTAAACAATAACTATTCAATTGACTAAACCACTCAATATTTATTATCACCTGAATCAAATAATCGAGTTAAATCTCATGTATTTAATTTACCGAGTCTAAACCAAATACGTGTCCAGTAACTTTATTTTTTAAATAAAGTCAGCGCATTTTCATCTCAATTTCTTGCTCTTTCACTTTTCCAAGAGAACCGGACCTCTTGTATTTGTTCAAAAGAGTACACTACTCCTAGAATAAAACTCTTAAGCGAGTTCACCAAATAGTCCAATCAAAACTCGAGCTGAGATTTTATCTTCTGAACAAAAAGTATCGAGATATATAGGTCAGGGAACATCAAGTGCTCTTTCAACTAGCCTCTAAAGCAAGGGTGGCCAACCCGCGGCCCGCGGGCCGCGGGCGGCCCACTGGGTGTTGACTTATGGCCCGCGGAGCATATGCACACATTTTTTCTTTTAGTGTACATAAAACCACCAAAAAAACATTCTATCGTGCGTAGTTCGTATCATATCCCATATATAGAAGTATCTCAGTACATTGATTCAACTATCGTGACAATTTCTTTTTAACATTATATTCGTGTTCACAAACAATCACAACGTTAAGTTGATTTTAAAAAGCGCGCACGCCGATCTTGCGTGGATAGCCGTGAGCGTGAGTGCGGGGCGGGATGCGTCGTGCGACCGCCAGTATGTGGCAAGCTCGCAACGCCGTCGGACGTGTGGTCGCTTCCATTGTGTGTGTTAACGCCATGTGTCTCGTGAGATTTTGCGATCGACTTTCGAATACACATTGATAAGAATACAAGTTGCTATAACCGAGTATCCTGTCTAATACTATACCGAGTCCTGTCTACTTTTTTAAGTGCAGTGAAGGTAAGCAAACCCAGATTTTATTTTTTTTAATTAATCTATGATATTTGGCTTTGATTTTGTAGAGTTCTATTTTTTGTTTTGTGTTTAATTATGGGTATCTAACCAAATTACCAACCGTGCTGACCACTGGCTTTTGTCTGAGTACCTACTTTTTCGTTTATTAGTACAAAAAAATAAAAGGCCTTTCTTTAGTATTTTACTTTATTAACATACTTTGTTTTTATTTTACTAATGAATTAGCCTCATCCTTTTGTCAGAAAGTTATGTAATACTGATGTCATTTTATTTATTTTTTTAGTTAAAAACGAAGACCCACAATGGCATCAAGTAGTAAAGACGTTGGACCAAAGAAGAGAAGAGTCACAGAAGAACTGAGAAGTTTTCAAGACAGATGGACTATAAACTATTTTTTCGTGGAATTTAAAACAAAGCCAACATGCTTGATATGCAATAATTCTGTTTCTGTCTTGAAAGAGTATAACATTAAACGGCATTACGAGGCTAAACATGCAAATAAGTTTGATAAGTACGAAGGGCAATTTCGACAAGACCAAGTAAATGAATTAAAAAGAAAACTTTCTGCATAACGTCGGATATTTACTAGAGCGGCTCAAGAGTCAACATGCTGTGTAAAAGCTAGTTATGCAGTAGCCATGATACTAGCAAAAAAATCGAAGCCATATTCAGATGGTAAAATGGTTAAGGAATGTTTGGAGAGTCGTTAAAATTCTGTGCCCAGAAAAGAAAACGGATTTCTCAAAAATAAGCCTGTCTCGTCAAACTATTACTAGGCGTGTGGACGACATTAGAAAACATATTGAAGATAATTTGAAAAATCGAGCATCCAAGTTCATATTTTTGGCTCTAGCATTGGATGAAAGCACATACCTAACAGGTACCGCCCAAGTGGCGATTTTTATCAGGGGCATTGATGTCCATTTTAACAAAATAGAAGAATTAGCGGCACTGTATCCACTTAAGGACACGTCTTGCTCACGAGATTTGTTAGGAGCTGTTACATCGACATTGAATCGCTTTTCGTTACAACTCAACAACCTATCGGGCTTAACAACAGATGGTGCTCCAGAAATGGATGAGAAACACGAAGGTTGTGTAAAATTGATTGAAAATTAGGTCTGCAAAGTTGGTAATACTTCGATGCTAAATTTTCATTGTATTACTCATCAGGAGAATTTATGTTCCAAGTCCCTTAAAATGGATTATGTCATGAAGGTGTTCATCAAAACAGTGAACTTTATTAAGTCGAAGGGGTTGAATCACCGTAAGTTCCAAGAGTTTCTCAAGTCTTTGGATTCAGAGTATAATGACGTTACATTTTATGCAACAGTAAGATGGCTGACCTGTGCCAAAATGTTGAAAAGAGTGTTTGATTTGAAGCAAGAAATACAATCATTCTTCGCAAGCAAGTCAAAAAGTATCCCAGAATTTGAAGACAAGGAGTGGGTTAGCGACTTTGCATTTCTGGTCGATATACGAGTAGTTAACCACCTAAATGTTGTTAATACTACGTCTACAGGGGAAAGATCAACTAATTAATAACATGTATGATCTTATTTCCGCATTCCAAATGAAACTTGGACTTTGGGAACAACAGTTAAGGACAAAAATCTTCACTCACTTTCCTACATTGTTATTGCAGTCAGACGTCACACAAATGGCGGCGGATAAATACGCTTCGTTGATATCCGACCTGAACCTGGAATTTCAAAACCGATTTCAAGGTTTAAAAAGCATCGTGTGCTTTTTGCTACATTTGCAACGCCATTCTCCGTAGACGTGAATTTATTGCCAGGAATTTTACAAATGAAACATTGTGAAATGTGTTGTGATGCACAGTTAAAGAAGAAATTCAATCAGGTTGGTTTGGAAGAGTTTTACAAAACATATTTGGACAAGGAGAAATATCCTGCATTTTACAAACATGCTCTATCGATGATTTCGCTATTTGGAAACACTTACACGTGTGAACAGCTTTTTAGTCGAGTGGAGCATATTAAATCTCAAACGAGAACACGAATCACTGATGAGCATTTGGAAAACTGTTTGCGTGTACCAACAACATCAATCGTTATCAACATTGATGCACTTAGTTCTGACAAATAAAATCAGACGTCTCACTAAAATTGATTATATTTTGTTTATTTTGTATTATTATTTTTTGTATTGCCTAACTCTAATCTAATAAATATGTTTGATTCTCATTTTTGTTATATCTTCTTTAAAAAACAATATATTTCTTGTTTGCTTTGAATAATAAAAAAAAAATGTTGTATGGCCCGGTAGGAAATCTCATTTCTAAAATCTGGCCCGGCTGCTGAAAAGGTTGGCCACCCATGCTCTAAAGATAATATTGACAGAGCCTAGCACCACGGAAACATCGTGCTGAATGAAAATTTACAAAATTGCAGCACAGTGTAGTATTAGAACTTAACACAAAAAATACTTTGTCAAGTCTTTGTAAACTTGTTTTTAGAACTTATTGACATAATTCAATTTCGCTTTTATATTTATTGAATTAGTGAAAATTTTAGAATCAACAATTACGACTTACGTGGCGTAGTTGGCGGAATGTTTGTCTTCTTATCGGGCAATTTAATAAAAAAGAGTTTATTGGATTATTTATTAATTTAAATCTGGAGTCTATACACAGTTTGAATATCTTAAACTGAGATTAAATTACACAATAAGGATTTATGAACTATCCACGATAATTATTCTTTCGTTTGGATACTAATGGCAATTCGTTAATTCTTATCGTACCCCTCAACGTATTGAACAAAGTGGCCGGGAGGCAATATTATATTCGGCTCCATTGATCAAGTCTTCGGGTTAAGACCACTGGAGTTGGCACAGTTTATCACTGCACGTGTTGTACATACTTCTGCACGCGACTAGGTAACAACACTCATACACCTTTTTTTCGGATACCATCATGATCGAATCCTAAACTCCCGAGTGGAAATCAAATGCCTTACCAACTAGATCGTTATTTCCATGTGTTGATTACCTATCACTGTTATTGTCATGCTATAGGCAAATTATAAATATTTTTGCATTCTTCATACTACATAAAAACAGAAAACAGAGGAAGACATTCATTTATTCCATATAAGGCTATTTATGCAAGCTGATGATAATCATGACGGAAATTATTTGGATATTTTTTTGTCCAAATAGAATATTTTTGTCCAAATAGAATATTTTTGTCCAAATAGAATATTTTTGTTCAAATAGAATATTTTTGAAATCTAATTAACTTAAGAAAATAAAATTGAAGAACTATTGTTGGAAATTAATCGAATGAACACTTGCTAAATAAACCTTCGTGGATTCAAATAAACATATTTTTTTAACCAAATTACAAATAACAATGTTTTTTATTTTGTGAAAAGGCAAAACAACTTGTATTTTTAAAATCTGATTTAAAAAATCTCACCAAACCTGTTTTGAAAAATATAAATAAATAAATGGATTACGATTCCACAAATATTTTTGGTCAAGTGACTATTTTTTTTCTCCGGTTTTTCGAAATTTACTACAGTACATTATTCTTTGAAAAACATGTTTTTTTTAATTGGTTGTTAAATAAATATTCTTTATATGAAACAGTTAAAAAAAGTTCATCAGCCTGGTATAAAATAAGTGCAACCTCAAACAAGGCTTCCATATAATAGAGTTAAGAAATTTCCCAAGTATCAAACAGTCGAAATTTGACCAATAATATTATTGATGATGTCGATGATAGGAAAGCCCGACATTCCGGTAAAGTAAGTAGTAGAATTAACAAAATATGATTCGGTCAAAGCACTCGGCCACTTCTCGTGGCTAGCGTCTGCTGCCTCTAAGTAATTATTTTGACAAGAATCCATCCCAAGGTTTGAATTTGTTTGACTTTGTAATTAAATTAATTTAGACTATTCATTGAAAACCAAATTTTACCCATTTGAATTAAATTTCTGTGCAATTATTTTGATTTGACTATTCGGTAAGAAATTGTATTGTATTACTGTATTACACTCTTGCTGTATAACCAACGAGAAATATGTTCAAGACGTCTTCAGTGAAAATCAGACAGGAAAACTAAAAAAAGACCTGGTTTCCAACGGGAATTGGATTCACTGTCTCCGGGTTGGGATACACGCGTTTTACCAACTAGACCACGGAGATCATTCAAGAAAAAATATGGATTTCTATTTTTTCACAATTATATTTCAATTAATCTATTAAAGTAAAAAATATACTGCTGAGAATTACTTCAATGAAAAAATATGAAACTCCAATAGCTTAAAACACGACATTGAAGAAATATCTACTTAAGTTGTTTTAAGTACCTACCTGCGTGAGTTTTGTTTTTTGAGCATGAACTGTCTTCTCCGATCTAGTAACGATGGAATTGTTTGTATACCAACGCATCACACGTCATAGTAAGCCAATCACTTGGGAATGATTATTCAAAAATATTCAGATGTGCTTCACCTAAGCTAAAATTGTATTATTCATCTCAAAATATTTTCCAATGGGACTCGAGTCCGTAACCCCCGGGCTGGAATATATGCGTTTTTTTCAATTTATGCACAGAGGCTGTCAATGACTATACTGCAAAATGGTTACTATACGAAGAGATGAATGAAATACAGAGACAGATGTTTTCCTCTGAAGTCTGCAGGAAATTCACGAATTGATCGATAGTGCAGTTGTGTACATGGGCTAAGTATTCTGAATCTGTACGGCCTGAAGTGTATATCAGATTGGAACTATTTTTTAAATTAACAGGTTACCAACAAGAATCGAATCAATATAATTCGACCCGGGCTAGATGACAGATGTCTTACCAAATAGACCATGGAGGTCGTCTTTTTGATAATTTCGAGAAATATATAAGAAATAATTTTATCATACCACACTAGAATTTGGCTCATTTTTTGTAAGAAAATACGTATGAAAATGCGATTCTCGAGATGCTTCCATCGTCTTTGTAATTTTCGCAAATAGGATTGTACCGCGAGCTTGGAGTGAAAAACGACTAGAGAGAGCTTAGGGTGTGCTGAGGGTAGGAGAGAGAAAGAGACGAAGGAAGCGGAATGAAATAATGAACAAGTGTTCCTGACAACGGATTTATTATTTTAATAAAAAATGAAAGCAACTGAAAGTAATTGAATTTAATAACTTTTATTCGTTTGTCTTTTCTTGTAAAAAGCGCGATTTGATACTCTCTTTAATTTGGTCTTATAAATAATGTTTACTTTAAAACCGAATCCATGAAGGCTAAATTTAGGAAAATTATTTCCTTTCATTATGAACGTTAGCTTTATTAAAATAGAAATAAGGGTGGTGGAGTACCTGATTTTATGAATTGTGTTTTCATTCAAATTCTCTCACGATGGTCCGAATTCATAGCCTGAGCTTAAAACAAAATTTTTAATCTTTAGTATTTTTTTTCTTAAGAAATTAATATTAAAGTTAAATTTTGTACAAATTTGACGTAGCTATTTTAAACAAGGGGATTGCGTAGTTTTAATGCGTCACTTTAGAGTTTGTAGCGTAGGAGTTCTAACTCTGAATACAAATCACGAAATTTTAAGGCTAGAAATTAGTATTTAGTATTTAAGCCAGACTATGAATTTGGACCTTAGATTAAAAAAAACTACTTCAACCATTGTCATCAACTGTCGGCGGCTGTGGTCTAACAATTAGCGTTCGACTGAGGTCTAACAGCAAGCGGGCGCCCTAGGTTCAGTTTCAGGCGAATTTTCTTCCAGACTTATTTGACTCTTAGACCATTTTGAATATGAATATTTTTTTGCTATAGCTTACCGTCAATTTTAACTATGCAACAAAAAAAGTATAACTAAAATAAATAAACTATATAAAACTGCTGAACGAAATGCTGCAGTAGATTAAACCAATCGATCGTTTTGGAAGTTCAATCTCCTTATCATCGGAACTTTGGATTTAATATATCAAGAATGTGGGTTTACTGAAGTACAACAGCACGCATACAATAAACCAACACAGTATTCTATTCACACGATGCTTGAGAATAATACTTGATCACGAGAGATGGCTACTCCTCGTGATCGAGTATAATTGTCAGCCGTCGACAAGTAGCCTACTGCGGAACATACTCGTATGTATGTCTTCTCTGTTTTCAAAAATTGTAGCCCCGTGTATTATTCTCAGTGCACGCATTTCTATTGCATTTATTTGGCCCCTTTAAATATTTTCCACGTCCAAGTTTCACTCCGATACATCAAAGTTGGTACTAAAATACAGTCGTGGGCTGTCATCTTAGCAAATTTTTATACTGTCTGAGTCTAGTTTACATGTTTAAGTGCTTTATTGACTTAGATTCCTACCCTTACATGCCGTTCAAGATCTCTCGTATCTTTTCCATCATCTGAGAAAATACTACCCAAATAACAGAATGGTCAAGAATCTCAGCATATTAATTTCGACCCAGTTCGAATAATTAAATTGTGCTTAGATTTATTTCGTTTGTCTGCAAATTTTAAATTTTTATTTGAACATATCAGATCGCTTTGTGCAGCCAAAGGAGGCGAGCATATTGTAGCCACAGATCTCTGCATGCAACATCCATCAAACGCGCCCGCCTTGTACGAGAACCAGTGAAGCGCGTGATTTCTTGGGGAGAACCGCGCCGTAACTAAGGAGGGGAAAGGAATTAAACATTTAATATGACTATTATTACTTAAAAACCACCTTCACTTCACATACGCATATTTCTATTTTACTTTATTCTGAGTAATCATTCAACTTAATAATTTTAATTTAAAAAAATATAATTCATCTTTATATCAGTTTTTTTTCTTTCACCAACATAATGATTCCCATATTTGTTTGAAACTTTCAATATTTTTTTTCTAAACAAGTAAAAATATTCCAGAAATAACTGTAAGATTGGTTTAAATACATTTTATATGAACTTTATGAAAACATGGGTTTGTGATTTATTTGACAAATGTACAAGAATTTATTTCTTTAGCACATTGAATTGTACAACGATTTCGTGAAATAAAATAAAACCTAGTGAGATAATTGCCCTGAGGCAATCTTTTTCAACTAACCAGAAATTGTGAATGCGACTTGAAGAGAAAACCAGTCTGATACCTTATTAAAGAAAACAGTTCCAAAGGAAATCGAACCCGCCACCTTCGGGTCGAAAGACAGGTGTCTTACTTACTTGGTTTCGGTGGCTGTCCCGTATAATTAATGTCACCCATTTGATTCTCTCCCGTAAATCTAGGTGAAAAACAAATAAGTGACATTGAGAACACAAATAACAGTCTATTGAAAATAACACAAACTAAGTTCAAGTTCATTGAATAAACACTGTTTTTAAGTTCTTCCAGGTTTTTTTTAAGTCCGATGAAATTTGAAGAAAAATCCCTCCATTGATGTTCTATTATAGAAAAATATAGCCTGCTGAAGATAAAGATTAATGGAAAATCGTTGTATCGGAGGCTTTTAAAAAGGTTATAAATTTTCTTCAAGTCACAGTATTATCGACGAAATAATGTATTGCAATAATTTAGTAAACGGAAAGAGTTCATTAACATTAAAGTTCATTGAAGAGAATCAAGTCCAATTATATATAAAGGTTCAGTTGTGTCAGTCAAAACTGGAATAGCATGAGGACTGGTAGTTGGGAATAGAAAAACAAAAGTTAAATCATCAAAACACAAAAGTTACTTGTTGAATTGCACGTGTGATTTCAACTGCAATAAACCAACAAAATCTCGATTTCAGTTTATTTAATTAAGACTACACATGTAAAAACCACACGTAAAATGTAAGATGTATTTTTTTGTTGTATTATATATAATATGGTGACATTATTTCTAAGTGGCAATTCTTTCCAATCAACCATACAATTTATTTTACAAAGTTTTGAGTGAAAGGTGGGGTTTAACATTATAGATTTCAGTTTCAGTTCAATTCAGATTGCTCTGGATGGGGATTTATTTTGTCCCACATAATAGCGTGAGAGGTGGTAGTGGAATCAAGCTGAACGGAACTTTAGATATAGTAACAAAAAACAATGCAACACCATAGCAAGATAGAAATAATACATGTTTAACAAGGTCATAGATGATCTGAAGATGGAAAAGGAGATTTTAACAAAGGATGATGGAGAACCAAGAAAATGACGTTGTCACCAAAGGGAGACAAAGTTTGTTTAATTGACATTTTGAAACACGTCAACGATGGTGCGAAACAGTTTATTAATAATACTCGTATATGATAATAATATCATAAATTGAACCGTATTTTTAATATATTATATCATATATGTATTGTTAAAATTGTAAAAATCTTCAATGAATATTTTAATTTAAGCTACACATCCCTATTTAACAGTATAAATCGTATCAACTCGTTTATTCGCCAGGAAGTATGAAGTAAGAGCCGAAACAGATACAGGCCCGCGCAGCTCGGCATAGCGCCCATAGATGAAGGGTGGTAGGTTCGGGTAGTGGGCTGCGCTGAGCGCAGTCAGCGTTTCTGATAAATATTGCTGCGTTGCAATTCTCCTGCATTCGCCGTGTGGCGCGCGACTGGGAAATTCATTTTTAGTAACTTATTTCCGATAAATTGGGCTAATATGGGCGTGATTTTATTTTTTCATGAGGCAAAAGAACAGATAGAGGCATAACGTAAATAATAGTCATGGCATATATTTTGGAATTTAGCGCGAATCTTTCATTGAATGGTTGAATCAAACTTTTGTTAACCAGGAAGTTGAAAAATATAATTTAACAAAAATTGGTTGTAAAATATGGGAATTGAATGTTTGTTTGATGGAGATAAAAATAATAATATTTGTTTTGAAACATGGAAATAGAAATTATGTTGAATTGAAAACTTTTATTTGGAATGGAAAATTTACTAGCAGATGAGGCTATATTTTTTTAGAAAAAGCATTTGTAAAAGTTCAACAAATCATAACTCATCATGATTTGAAGAGAGTTAACATATCACACAAAGAAGTCGCAACGAAAGTTATGTTTTATTTCTTACCCATTACCAACGTTATTAGGAGAACAAAAAAGACTCTCCATCTAGCGTTTTTTAACTTAAAAAAGTTAATTTTTTTCTTTTTAGAGGCCAACATTAAATATTGGCGAAAAATGAATATCCTTCAAACATCACCCTCTTTTGCGACAATACACGAATAAAACGAAGAATGTTCGATGCCGTTGAAGAAAAATGACTCATAGCAAAATATTCTTTCAAAGTGGTTTTCGACAAAACAAGTCATAGGATCCAAATATCTAAATTGATGCCAAGGTTCTAATTCCAAGTAAATTTAGGGCTACATAGCCAAATAATGGACTTTAAATTGACGAAAGCTGAAAGCAGACACAAACAAAAAATATATGGGGGAAGGTGGAAATGATAATCCTAGATGGAAAAAAATCTTTTTGATCTATCAAAGAAAATTACAATGTATATATTATATATATATGATACTATTCAAGTGTTGAATTATACTTTTCACGAAGTGTTCCTCTTTCGATCATTAGTATATTAAAACCCTTTTTTTCAAATTTCAAAAGAGTTTTAAAATTTCGCAAATATTTTGGGAGTATTTTGTATTAATATTTATTGTAGATGAGAGTTCACTATTTTAATAAAGTACAATATTAACTTCACTGATGAGCCTCATAACCATATAAATATTATGTTATATGCTGTTGTTGGTTACCAATGCTTGTAAAATAATTAGAACTTTAACTCCTGGGTAACCAAGGTTTCATAGAGCTTTTTTGTCTAATGTTATATTCAATAAAAAAGAAACCTTGTATAATTTAAGATACTGACGCAAATGCTCCAAATTTGTTGCCTACAAATTTTTCATCTTTCGTATGATGTCTTTTATCATATCAGAAATTATTATGGTGCATATCAGAGTGTGAGTAGGATATAATATTAGTTTTGGCACCAGTAATTCAGTTTTCAGGTTTATAGCCCCTGCTGGGGTAGGCAAAGAACTCGCGGTTCGTCATTGCGCGTGTTATCAACACTATCGCACGTGAAAAAGGCAACAATACTCACACGCATACTTGGCAAATGCAATCCTTTTTTTATTTTTTTAGTACCTTTGAGAATTGAACTCGAAACTTTCAGATTAAAGTCAAGCGTCTTACCAAAAAAACACGGAGATTATACTTGTAATAATATGGTGGTAGGTTACAATAAGTATAGTTGAATATGGTACCTGTTATCTCCAAGTAACACCTGCTAGATATTCTAACGTCTTTTAGTAGCCAGAACATTTGTTATGAGACCACTTCGTCACAGGCCATACCTATTGAAGTGATTCTCTATACCCACAAAAAGGTGGATGGATATATACAAGTAAATTGTTATGTACTAGTACTTTTACTCTTTGGATCGTTTTTCCATTAAATCAATTTGAATTGTATTTTTAATAATAAACATAATGAATAAAATAAGCGCATTATAATATTTCTACGCAAAAAAATATAAAATCATAATCAAGGTAGGGCAAAACAATAAATATTATTGTTATTTCATATATTGAGCACGAGCTTCTTAAAATTTAAATACGAGTATATTCAACAATTTGCTTTGAGATGAACTGTATTCTTGATGCACCTTCATTATAATTACAATAGTTTAAATCACAACACATACATAGATTCAGATGTAACAAATACACTTTTTTATGACTTTTTTCTGCCAGTGAACAACGATGTGTCACTTGCGTTCATTTAGAACAGGGGTCTCCAAACTTTTTGCCTAAGGTCCAAACTGACTCCTCCACTAAGTCCCAAGGGCCAAGACCTAGCTAGCTCACCATACCAACATACTGTAATTTTGAATTACGCGCAAATTTTCGTATCGGGACTAGCCAGCGAGTGAGATATCTATGGAGCAGGGTGCGTGGGTGGTTATGGAAGTTATCATTTTATACAGATTTAACTAAACACATGAATGACTTTAATTTTAAATTACAAAGAACAAACCAGCTTCTGCCTGAGTTATACACTCATATTACGTCTTTTCAACAAAAAAATGTTTTGTTTAAATCTCAATGGAACCAAAAATGTTTCAAGCATTTTAATACATGCCAAACATTCCGTCTGCAAACTGAGACTCCATTTCCGGTAGATTTCGCAATTGAAGATTTGGGTGCTTTAAAAATAAATTTTAAGTCTCGTTTTTCAGATTTTGATGCAATTGTAAACGATATCAAGATTTTTCAAAATCCTTTAAACGCCGATATAGAGACCCTTACCCCAGAACTTCGAATGGAAAGGATTGATTTGCAGTGTCACGATATTTTAAAAGAAAAATGTTTAAAGTCATCATTGCTGGAATTTTGTATGAGTCTTCCACTCGCACAGTTTGATCAGTTGCATAAATTTGCTCGTGGCTTTTTTTCCGCTTTCGGCACAACTTATCTGTATGAAAAAACATTCTCCAAAATGAAATATACAAAAAATATGTACAGATCTAAATTAACTGATGAGCATTTGAAGTCGCTGCTGATAACTTCCACCAGTAAACTTGATCCACAACTGCAAACAATTGTCAGTGAAAAGTTACAGCGACATAAATCTCATTAGTCATTATTATAATGTTTAATTTCATTATGTGAATTACCTATGTATGTCATTTATTGTAAGTTTTTAGGATAAATCTTATATCATTAATTACAGTTAAAATGTTCAATTTCATTATGTACGTCAGTTATTGTGTTCTTAATTGGTCGTTAAATAAAAACATCTGATTATTTTTTTGTATAATTTACTTACATTGTAAATTTTACAATGAAATCAAAATAAACTATGTCCGTCCGGATTCCGGGCATATCCGTCCCGCTACCGCGGGCCGTAGTTTGGAGACCCCTGATTTAGAATACCCAAAATGTTCTAGAAACACAATCACACTAAACTCTCTCAATAAAAAAATGATAAGTGTATTCTTTTGTTTATTTAGAAAAAAAACTGGATTATTTAATATATTTTTAACTTAAACTTACACAGTAGGTACATCATATAATTTTATTGTATTGTAATATTAATTTTTTTCAAGTATTGTTTAAATAGAAATATCAAATTCAGTTTTTTTAAGGTTATGTTTGTCGGTGTCTAATTATTGCCAAAACCTACTTACTCAAATAGAAAAGCTCGGGTTAAAATTTGTGTTAAATTTAACGTAGATTTAAGCATTTTAAACGTTAATTTGTAAATTCATATACATGTACTTTAATTTGAGTCGTAGTCGGAGTCAAACATTTAAAAATTTCCGAAGTCTGGGCCTAAGACGGAGTAAGATTTTTTGCTGACTGCATAACACTTAACATAGAACGTTTTTAAATATCGTTCAATGATAATTGATTTCATTAATATGAACTATCTTAATACTCTGCAAACGCAGGAGACTTGTTTTTTAATGAACGTTCTCTTATTGGTTGACGTTAGTATTGACAAACTAATTTGTAATAATTTATATGGCCACAATTATTGTGACAAGAAGACGATGAAAGAGAAAGGGTCCATTTATATCGAAATAAACCTCGGGCACATAATCCAATCACGGACAATGACTGACATTGCAATATCACCTAATTTACTTTAAATCCTGCACCACAAACCCGCCATGTTGGTTTGTTTGTTTAGTTTCATCAAATTTAAAGAGGGTAAAATAATTCTGTCTTGGTTATAACATTGGTTTTCTAAAACCTCAAACTCACAAAGCTGGAACTAAATTAATGAATGATTTTGCTTTATCCTGTTATTGTTTTAGTCCCCTCTTCCTTTGAAAATAGTATTTTGACGATTTATATATTTAAATCATATGATAAAGGATGATTTGCGTTTGATTTTTTTAAATAACAATAAAAGCACTAATGGCGTCAGTGAACTCGGAATTCAAACCCCCCCCCCTCCCCATTATTGACAGATAAACTTACTATTTTGAGTCTAAGGCTAAGAAGATGGTGGCTGCGGTCATAAGATTGAAAATTTCCTCTCATCTGCATATGTTTGAATAAGCATATGTTAAGAAAACTGCAGGAAACTTATCAAGGGAAAACAAATTATAATTAAATCTTAAGCTCTTCCTAGATGTGATTGTAACCCATTCGGTTTTACGTGTAATATAGTTAATAAATATACAATTAAAGTCATAAATTTGGATATATTAAGTCATATATTTGGAGAAGAACTCCCAAAAAGCGTTGTTTAAAGTGCTTCCTAAAGCTGTTTATACCACCAATATCTCTGTAACTTAAAGCCAGGGTAAAAGCCTTATTATAATACCCCACTATGTTAATTCCCGTTGTACTGAGTCCACTCTATTTTTATGATGAAAACGCTTTGAAAGGTGTTTATTAATTGAAAATTGAAAGGAGTCCAACTTTATAAAAAATGGAATGACGTTGAAAGGCTGAAAGTTGTACTGAAATTGAGACGGAGAGAAAAAATAAGAAGTTGTAATATTCGGGAAGATATTCAGCCTATTGATTGATATATACTAGTATAATAAATATGGTTCAAACATTGATGCAAGAATCACATGTTATTTATGAAGTAACCCAATAATATAGAAACTTGATCAAATTTATAGTACTGGAAATTAAGATATTTTATTGAAGACTTTTTTCTCAAGTAATTCTCATTGGAAGTCCTCAACTTCTCAATAAAATCATCCTTGATTTATTTCCACAAATATTGTTCGATAACAACATCATGCCATTAAGTAAAACGATTTATAATCTGAGAATATTAGTGGATAATAGACTCTCATAACGAAACCAGATGATTTAGTTAGGTGAAGGACATTCTTCAGCCGTCATTCCCTTAAAGTATGGCAAAGATTCCTGCCCACTAACATAACATTTTTATTCATGCACTCTCTGTTGTTTCCAATTCTCGAATACGCAGACGTCTGTTATTTGAGAATAAAGGATGTTTGGTAGACAAGTGTTATTTATTTTTGTCTGATTTATTAGAAGAAATTGTCATCTGGCAATAAGCCTGCAAGATTCTTTTACTATGAATGACCGAAAAACGTGTGATATTTTCAATCGAAAACAAAATTGAAATTGAATGTTTGTAATGAATTAATTTATTCATCCGTATAGTATCCCTCAACATATCCGAACTGGCTTTGCGGGTGTATTAAAGAGCGTGGTTGGGAGACAACATTGTCTTTGGCTCCATTAATTGAGCCTTCGGGTTTAAAAAACACTGTTGTAGATACTATATGAATTCTTCATCGAACGTATTGGTAATACTACAGCTCGTAAAGGTTCAATAACACTTCTACACTTCTAGAGTTGTTTATCAGACAAACTCTTTAACAAGACTGGGGCATTGCTTTTGTTTACGGTGCAATCATGAATCGAACCCGAATCGTAGAAGTCCAGCGTCTTACCAACTCGGCCACGGAGCAGTCAGTATTGTTATAAAGAACAATAATATTTTAATTGAATAATAGTGTTGAATTAAAGAATCCTAAAAAAATAGATGAGTGGATTAAATATAAAAGTTAAATATATCAAGATATAAAAGAAAAATAACATTTTCAGGTGGTTTGAGCACGTGGAACGAATGAATGAAGAAAGGCTAACAAAACAAACATTCGGTGCAAATGTGAGTGGAAAGCGTTGTTGTATGAAATTTAGGGTGAGATCAAGTGAATGATATTTTAAAAGAAGGAAAAGTAAGAATCAAACGAAATCGTATGCGCTGTATAAGAAAGTGTATGGATATGGAAAAGGCGAAATGTGCATCGAGAAAGGATAATCTGGCACTATATCTTCTCTGTCTATCCCAGCAGGCAAGCGCCGTGTTGGTATGTATTATATAATGAAACAACGAACTGTTATACATTATATACATGTATGATATACGTAAAGATCGTTGTTTCATTGTAAGCCGCATGTTTTTATAAAAAAAACTGTTGATCATAATAGATTTTTTTAGTGCTGTTTCAGATTACTTTTCCACTAATAAATAACTCAATTATTGTCAAAATATACTATAGATCTATGTACCGTTGCTTGCTTAAAATGTATACGAACGTTAATCAATTAATTAAATACGACCGCCTTTATTTATATTAAGCTTGCCTCTTTGATACGAATATGGAAATACGACGAGAACGAATATCATTTTCATCGCATATTTTTGCTAAGGGTTTATATCGTATGATTCCGCATTTTGCGTTTGTTGAAAAAAAGAATGGAAATTTAACATGAAAGAATTTTTTTTTCCTAAACGAGATATGTATCTTGTTTTATGTTTTTATCTCAGTTTGTTTGACCAGTAGATGCGTTTTCTTCCCGCACTCCTGCCCCGAATTTTCTCCTGCTATATCAGTGGAAGGATCTCATATTATACCCCCGTTTATTATATGTCCTAAGTACTCTAACGTTATCCTTTTGATGATGGATAATACTTTTCTATCTTTATTCATCTATTTCAAGATGTCATCATTATGGACTTTATCAACACACGATACTCTCAGCATTCTTCAAAAGCATCATATTTCAAAAACTTCTTGTTTCTTTGTGGTGGTCTGAGTAAGTGTCCATGCGTCAACACCATATAAAAGTACGGATATATTAAAACAACGCAAAATTTGCATATGTAAGTCCAGATTGGAATCCTTGTTGCAGTGGAGATTCTGAATTTAATTGAAGAGGTACGCCAAATGGTCCTTATGCAGGATTACCGATACAAATTAAACGTATTATTTCATCTAATTACTTGTATTTTATATAAATTCAGTAAAATAGATAAAATAAACAAGACATTTTGTTAAATACATATGAGGTAAATTGTTCTTGAAATAAAATTTTTGACAAGAAAAATAACTAAAAAATTGAAACATTTGTAAGATGTAGCCGGCTAAGAGTTGAAATTAGGAATCCGATAAATCCGACGTTCATCATATAACATTAATCAGTGGTATAATAAGAAGATTTATAGTCTGGGCTTGACACATGAAGTGCCAGGCTACGGATGTAACCTGGATCGAAGCGTTTTGTATCATTCAAATGATTCTGGCTGAATGAGTAGCGTTTTCACTTTACCTTTATAAACGTCGACAAAATAAAAATGAGAACATTCGCAAATTATGATTTGTATTAATTTCAAGATCTTTTGCTAAAACTCGTGGAATAATATTGGCCATATATTATTTGCATATGGGAGCGCTTGTTTACCAAACGTTATGTCGCTGGACCGGTAAATAAACTGGGAACTCCCGAAAGGACCCAGTGGAAATATCAACCCATATCCCGGCAGCACATAACCTCTCCAACAAATCGAGTTTTCCATCTTTCCGCGTCGGTATAAAGGATATTTATCAAAGTACTTAAAAATGCATATTTCGTATGAAAATATTTCGCTTTCAGGATACAATTTGAACCGGTTCTGTGATTTGTGAGATTGGATGTTGAGTTGTGTTACTGCATCGTTCGGTGTTTTCAGGATATCATTTGATCAAAGCCGTTCCTATGTTATTGATTTTTTATGAAAAATAGTATTTCAAAACTGTATTTAATATGTTATTTTTAGTTGCAAATTTGATGGAAAATGTAATCATTAATTATTGATAGTTAGTTTGATGTGGTTTTTGAAGTTTGACTATGATGTTTTAAGATATACAAAGAAGAAACGTCTCCATTTAAATCTATAAGAACATGCTGATTTTGTATGTATTAGAACTAAAATCGATTATATGTGATGTTAATTTTTGGACATGTATAAGTTTATTTTATATTTAGCATAAATCCTAAATGATAATTAATGTGCATAGCACGTTTTTGAATAAAAAAAATTGTTAAATCTACACATTGTTTTCTTTTCCAATCATATCCAACAAACTTGTCACGTTTCAAAACTTTTTCAGAATGATTCCAAACTTCCAAAATAATTCAGGTGTGAAAGTATATAATCTCCAGTCAAGGATAAAACAAAAAAAAACTCTTCCAAGTGCCAGGAATGAAAATACTCCTAAATTCTCGCACATGTGTCTAAATATTGTCAAATGCAAATATATGACAATACATTATTATTATTTTCCTTTGAAAGCTCTCTACCAGACTGGAATAATTCAGGCATTCGACGAATGTTATTCAAAGAATTATTTGCCTTGCCGGTCAAGCACGATAATTTACATTTAGGCTACCCTTGTCCACCCGTCCTGTCCTCGCTCCTCGGTACATATTCAGGATGGTGGAAGGACACGGGGGTAAAAGGGCTATCCAAACAACGCAGGGAAAATGGAACTGAAATGTAAAATGTTACGAGTTCCAGACATTTTTGTACTTCATTTGACAGCTAAATCACAAATTAAGTGTTATTTGAGTTATGTCTGGAAAATATCAAATATATTTTGAAATGCACTCGTATTTTATAACACAGCTTCGTGGTATATCATTAACAATGCCAACAGGCTGAAGTATAAAATAAAGATCTGATGGTAAACTCAATTAACGGATACATTGGAGGTAGCATATAAAATAAAATCTTAAACTAGTCCGCATATGCCACAGTCGCAGTGCTTACTTGATGCATTAATGGGTCCTTAAGAGATCACGGCTATGCAAATGTAGTCAGGTGCAGATCCTGATATATAAAGTCAACAAATGCCTATTCAAGACAGTATCTGGATATGTACTAGTGTAAAATCACGCCTGCAGCGTTATATTGGCTAAGCCATCTCAGAGTGCCGTAATGAGTATTGAAACTGTACAAGAAATATGAAGTATGTATTGAAGCTTGCAGAAATTTTTTGCTTGATCTTCATTATTTATGTCCTAGCTTCATAGCGTTTATAATTATTGCAGATTACATATTTTTATAAACAGCACCTTTGATATGGTACTGTATTGAAACTTTTGCAAGTTTCTCAATCGTGTATGTGTTTTCCCCTTGTCTTTTCATCCGCTATGTGTGCTACTTAAGTTGGTTTATGCAGTTTGTAATGAATTTTTTTTGAAAATTAATGTTTTGATATTTCAAAACAATCCACTGTAATAGCAAATATCAAACCCCCGATGTTTTTAAAAAGTTACTTTTCTATTGAATGTATTAGAAGGTCAGTCAATCTTTTTCATAACATGTAAGACTAATAAAAAATAAAAAATCTTTAATTACAAAAAACCACGTTTATTTTAATAGAAAAAAGAGTAGATAAACGGAAATTAGGTTTCATTTCACTTGAAAAAGTATAGTTGTACAGTTGGGTAATAAATGAAACCTGCTGCTTAATTGCCGATTAAAATGGCAATTTATTTTAAAAAATTAGCTTATATTAATCACGAGGGTGAATAAATTGCATCGATTTGCTACCAAATGGAGCACTTACTAAACGTTGTATCAATTCAAAGGTTAGTATTTTTCAATTGCTGATTTTATATTGGACAAAATGTAAAATATAAAAAATACTGGACTCAATAATTTAGTATAAATGTTGCAGATAGCATTCAATAGTAAGAAAACTTTTGATGAATACCTACATAAAATATATTTTTACCTGAATCAAGGAAGTGAAAATTATTTCTTAAATTTTATTTTTCAAATTTTTAATTCTCATTATAAAAAAGCCTTTCTAAGTTCAATAAAAAAATTATATGCTCTTTTCTCCTACACAAGTCTGTGAAAAATTATCTTAAATTGTCTGGGGACATCTGCGGCTTCGGTATTTTATCCGTTTGTGATTTTCTCTCGTTCAAACGCCCTCGAGCCTCATGATAAATCATCCTTCAGGCGGAGGTATTGCGTAATCCAAACACATCCCGAAATTATCGTCCTTAGCAATCCCATGAATCCCTGATGCCTATTGTTCATCATATCTCCCTTTTGATCTCCAATCGCATGGAATTTATATGGCCTTTCATCACTGTCGGAAAATTCACTGGGCAGCATCGGTCAAATAGACCGGGTCTAAGTGTAAGTACATACGCAATACAACGTAAATATTATGGGATCGGTTCACCTCAATATTTTTCTTTGAGTCTGTCAATCGATATGTTTTCCTCATTATATTACTAATTTGGTAAATACTGGAAATAACCATAGGAGAAAGTGAAGTAATTAAAAATTATATACTGCCTACGAGCTTTTTTTAATTATATGGTCAGTTAAATTCATTAGAAATCTTGATGCTTTTTGGCATAGCAGCCCTCTATTTATTCCTGTTTATATTATTCTAAAAATGGAATAAATCTCATAAATGTGAAAATTTTAAGAATAAAAAAAATTTCAATTTAAAAATAACTTTTATTGTAATACACAAATTTTATTACTAAATTACCTGTTAATAGTGACGAATTAATATTTTTTCTTCAATGTATGAGCCATGTTCGTTTTGTGCTGCTTCATGGTGCCGTCGTGTTACTGCGTGTCTCGCAGTAACACGACGGCACCATGAAGCAGCACACAGCAATATCATAAAAAACTAACATTATATGGCTATTTTTCTTAAAATAATTATTAAAATCTGGAAACTGGAAATCTTGAACAATTTAGAGTTTGAGTAAAACGAAACTTAGTATGTATTTTATAGACAACAGTATATATTTTATCGACAGAACACTTCATAGAAATTATTAACAAAGCATTTTTTTAAACTGAGTGAAATAATGTGTGAATCCAATAATTTAATGTTAATATAATAAATATAAGAAGTATCAAGCATTCGCATTTATTACAAAGTCTTAATATTTATATTTTCTTTTCAACAGTAAAGTCATCTCTTCTTAATACATTATTTGCCATTGTTATTTTATGCCTTATAATCATATCAAGAAGTGGCAGCTATCAAATACTATGTGAGAAATAAAAATGTAATGACTCATTAAATAGTAACCATCAAACCGCCTTGATGAGAGTTTTCTCCCTAAATGGCGCTATATATTATAAATTGTCCTTTTATTATTATTAATTAACCGTTACCATAACAGCACCTTATGTTACACACTTATGTATGACAAGTACAGCTGGTTTCATATTGTTTAATGATAATAATGTTATTTAGTTGAATGATACAAACGCTTTTCCTGGACTTACGAGGAAGTATTGAATATAAAAAGATGTGTACATATAACATACGAGTATATTTTTTCCATTTACATTTATCATTTGCTGGCTGCCATAAGACTCTACCCTCGGTGGCCTGCTTGGAACGGTGACTTACAAAATATAACGTGTCTCATTTATGACGAAATGTCTTTCATCATAACTTCTATTTTGTTTTCATTTTACCATCTTTCTTTCTCTTTCCCAGTATTTGGTGACATTTGCCAATATTTTATCATACTTTCCTTTTTCAGCAGTTTTTTTTTAACTGAACTACGTTTATGTTAAGTGTGTTTACATACCTGTTTGGAATTAACGTTGTTACCTTTCACCCAGCAAATGGTATGAATCTCTAAAACCCTTATGTGATTGGTTTGACAAGATTAGCATTTGGCAATAGACCTGCTATTTGTATAATTTACAATCAAGTGTCTAAAAATGAAATAAATACATTTAATTTTTTCTTGTCCAATTTGAGATCAACGAAATTCGAAGTACCTCGAATGCCTTAATGTCATTAGTATATCTACATGTCACATTAGTTTTGCCCGAAGCCTCTCTTTCATCAATTAGACGACATAGCTCCTCAATTTTTTGCATTCCAGCAGTTCTTGTTGTTAAGAAGCCTAGAAATCGACTGTACGTAGAACTAATTTCACAGTCAAATATGTTTTCAAGCTTTCGCTGTTCTTCGAATCAGTTGAATGAGCTCTTTTGGAGTATGGCACCGTATGGTTTGGTTTATGATGCCGACGTTTCAAAAACTTTGCAGTTTTCATCTTCAAGATTTGTTTGTTATCAACTTGGCTATAGTGAATCCTTTGTCAAAGTTGATAACAAACAATCCCTGAAGATGAAAATTTCAACGTTTTAGAATCGTCGGCATTATAAGCTAAACCACGCGGTACAATACTCCAAAATACCTTTAACAACCCATCTCATTTTTCTCTTTAATAATGAGTTATAAAATCTAATGCACGTAAAATATTAAAAAATGTGATGAATTCAATAAAATATAATCAAACGAATAAACTCGCTAAATATACACGAATCGATCCCGTATTTTTCAACTGTTTGAGTCACTCTCCTAGGGCAATATGTGATATTACACCGAACCGTTTACTTGAACTTTCTGCAACCATTTTTCATACCACGCATTCTTAAGAAGTTTAGAGACGAGGATTTCCAGCAAGATGATGAACCTTCTTGATGAAATTTGCCGAATAGATGGATTGTACGTAGAGGTAACATTGAATGCCCCCTGCGCTACCCAGACCTCACGGCAATGAACTTTTTTATGGAAACCCATCAAAGATAAAGTTTATGGCACAAAACCGGCCACAGTTAATGAATTGTTTAAGAAATACTGAAATTGTAATCATTCAAGTGTGAATAAATTTTTTGGTTCACCCTGTTTTATAGATTTTTTATTCCTTAATTATTTTTTAAAAGTTCATTAATAATATCAATATTTAAATTTAACATAGAATGAGAATCCTATATTCACGAACTTAATCATACAAAGGGCACAACGTATTCTCAGGGGGGTGAATTTCCTAATCCAAAAAAACACGTAATACATTTTTTGACTACACTTTTACATAAAAAACTAATCAAAATTTTCTAATTGCTTTGTAAACTCCATTTTAGTTTTGAAAAGTCATCTATTTTTTATACTACGAAAACCTGTTAAGACTTATTTACAAAAGAATGAGATCTAGAACAGGAGATTACTATTCTGTTGTCTTAGATGAAAAGATCGTAACAGGAGAAGGAGAGAGGCGAGCAAATAATGTAGATTGAGATTAAATAAATGGAAACACAGTGTTTGAACAACCTAGACATTTATCTTTCCTTAACGATATAATCTGTCAGATTTGCCGGAACAGCCTGTGATTTTAACAAAGAGGAAAAAGTCAAACTGCTAAAAAATTCTTTGATATTGAGAAAAAATCCGGTCCAGCATTCACTTGGGACTTTTTTAAACAACACAATCACTAAAATAACTTTAAGCGAAAATGTTTATTAAAAAAAATGACAAATATAAAGCGAAGTTTAAAAAAATGCTTAAATAGAAAACCGGTTTTTTAGTTAAATTCTCAAAAAAAAAACAAAATTTTCTTTTAAAAATAATTATTTATGTAATGTTTTGAAATTTCTATTAAAAGATAAATAATTATTTTCAAGTACTAATGTCCCCATCTTCAAACAATGTGGTAATAATAAAATAAAAAGTAACTCAAATAAACATCTGTTTAATGTTTTCAATCAATTAAATTGATTAAAACGGATTTCTACTTAGTTTGAGCTTCTTAAATAAACAAAATATTTGTTCATAGTTGAAAAAAAATTAGAAGTAAGATGTTTTTTTGGAGCACCGACAGTTGGGCGAGTGAAGTCACTCCAATTACATTCCTTTATTTGGTGTCATATCCTGAGAAATGTCATGTTATAAATCTAATTTTTTCTCATATTTGAAGATTTTGACAACTTTGGCACACATCCATTATTGATTAGGATTTTCAAATTTATTTATGTGTTTGGTTGCCATACAAATTATCCAAAATTTCAAAGGCACTGCAACCTTCATCTTCAAGCGCACACAATACGTCAATTTAATTGCCGCATTCACGACTATGATGTGAATATACACACGGTGGTAGGTGCAGGCGTTACTCAATAGTGAGCATCTCTCGACTCAATAATTTTAAGTTTACTCACCTGTTCGTCTTTATATCTAAAAGTACACATGCAAAAATGGGAATACTACATATATTTGCTTCACTAAGACAAACCGTTTGAACCTCAGCATCTATATTCCCCTTTTTATCTATATCTCTCAATGACCATTGGATCCCATCTTTTTAAACTGTCGATTTAATTCAGTTGCCCTTTAAACAAGTGAATGTGAAGTGATCTTACGTTTACTTAATATGGTCAGTTCCAACGTAAAACGGTTTCCAGTATTGATGTATAACATCATAACATACAACGCTCGCAAGTGAATGTGAAGTGATCTTACGTTTACTTAATATTATCAGTTCCAATGTAAAACGATTTCCAGTATTTATTTATAAATTTTTTTCAAAACAGGCTTAGCCCAATTACTTTGAAAAATGCAAGACATTAAAAAAGAAGAAAAATTACATAGAAAAAAAAAATTATAAAAAATAAAAAATAATGCTTATGCATACATACGAGTATATACACACAAACATATGATACACATATATTCACAGTCACTTAAGAAGAAAAGAAGAAAATTAGAAACTAAGAAGAAAATTTACTTTTGCTTTTGGTAATGTGATATGAAATATGTCAATATCCGAAGCAGTCCCGTTCAGAAGAGTTAAGGCCCTTCCAACAGGCATAGCGGCTGGAAGACCCATTCTTGCGTATGTTATTGAGAACAGTTGTTGCTGGCGCAGTCTAGTGTAATCTGTAAGATAATCTGATAGTAGCCTTAGTAAGTTACCTGAGATCCCAAGTTCGCTTATTTTTTCTAATATTTTTTTGTGATTGACGCGATCAAAAGCTTTTGCAAAGTCATGATACGAACAATCAATTTGATTGCTATTATCTACAGCCCTTATAACATAGTCGGTGAAGACCATCAGATTAGATTCAGTAGATCTGCCTCTTCTGAAGCCATGCTGCTCATCAATTATATATGGTCCACTAACGACCTTAGTGTGCAATCCATAAAAATTTCTAGGAGCTTAGCTATTGAAGAAAGTATGGCGATAGGTCTGTAGTTGGTTACATCCTTAGAACCTTAGAACCATTTTTAAATATGGGAATAACTCGAGTCTTTTTCCATTCACTTGAAAAAGTATAGACTCGGAAGACAAGATTAAATATGTAAGCAAGAGGTGCAGAAAGCAATTCACTACAGTCCTTAAGAAATAATGTAGGTACTCCGTCCGGCCCAACTGCTTTCGTGTTTTTCATCAACTTTATTTGTTTGAGTATATCAAATGTAGTGGTGCTTAGGTTAAATCCCGAGGAATTATGGTGTTCATCAAAAACAAATGCCTCGGAGTCCTTACAATAAACTGTTGAAAAATAATTCGCAAATGCAGAAGATATTTCGGGACCAGTTATTTGATTCCCATCCCAATTCATAACATTTAGCACTGAAGAATCGTTACGCATGGATTTAATATGATTCCAAAATAGTTTTGGTTCACGTACCATTCGACATTCTAAGTTCCTTGTGAAGTATTTATAAGCCGTGCGAATGTTATGTTTGAGCTGAGCGCGAGCACTTTTGAACGCATCGTAGTCACTCAGACAACAAGAGTGCTTCCATTTTCTGTGAAGAGAAACTTTAAGTCTAATATTCCTTACAATTTTCCTTGTGAACCACCTCGGGTATTGCCACTTACGTTACTCTTTAGGTTTTACGGGAAAGCACGTATAGCATCATACAACGCTCGCAAGCGAATGTGAAGTGATCTTACGTTTACTTAATATGGTCAGTTCCAACGTAAAACGGTTTCCAGTATATAGCATCATACAATGCTCATTCAATAATTCAAATTAAATTTAAAAAGGGGTTTCGTCAGACAAATATTTTTTTTAAATTTATATTTCTCCAGCTAAATTTTTCAGTTATAATATAATTAACCTAGAAATGCCACATAAAAATTATTATGAGAAGGGTTGCAGAATAGCTGAAAAAACCCAACTGTGGACATTATCCAAGAGAACCCTAATTATTCCACTTTGTGCAGGGCAGTAGCTGTGCGTGACAGGTGACTGCCGGAGACTGAGTTCTGCCTCGAAAAGTAATTATCAGGTCATTAAGGCAGTCAATTATCATTGTTGGCCAATAGTTTTTGCCTTCCGTTTTCCCTTCTTTAACTTCCTTTCCTATGCGACATCAAGAATTTTAAAAACAGCTTTAATTGATTGGAAATTGCTTTCAGTTAAATAAAATAAGCTTCGATCGTTAAAATATCATTTAATAATATCGTGACGTTACTACGAAATGTTTGAATGGAAAAAGTTAATAGGACATCCGATGTTTGTAAAATTGAATTTGAAGTATTGAAGTGCTTGAGAACAAATCACATATGTGTCCCATTTTGTGATTTTGAAGGGATACGAAAATATATTAAATCGACAATTTATTCGAGTAATATTAAGGAGTTTTGAAACAAAATTTTAATAAAGTCAAGGCTAAGACATAAAAGAGTTAAATTTTTAATCCCTCCAAATGTCTAATTCATGTTTTTGGGATGAACAAACTTTTGGCAGTAGTCAATAAAAATAATAAAAGATTAATTTTACATTATTTTTTTCATAATTGCTCAGATAGTGAACTAGGAAAAAATAATTTTGTTTTTATTTTCAAACATTCTTGATTAGCAATATTTAAATAACACGCGTATTGGAAAGAAACATAATATATATGTTAGCTTCGAGATGGGGAGCATCCTCCTATATTGTAGGAGGATGCTCCCTATCTTTTAGATTTCAAAACGCACCAATGACTCCATTATTTAAGAATTAAATATTAACTTCGACAACGTGTAGAAAAAGAATACTAACATTCTATCGAAATTTTGTCAGAAATAATAACGAAAGTTTGCGTAGCTGAAGGGAAACTAGTGATCACGGGAGAGTTGAGGGAAAATGAACAAGACGATTGTGTCTTTTAAGATGGATTGACCAAATAAAGGAGTTAATGTAACAGCATATTTTTCAAATACTACATTCAACATTACCTAGGACCGGCAAGGATAGAATCAGATGTTACATCAGACCATACATGGCAGGAGACCACGACGCTTAGAATAGAACATATATTTAAAAAAAATCTAAGACTTCATAAAATACGTTAATACGAGTATTTAAACAAAAATCATCTTTAAAGCTACATAAAAAATCTTTAAATTAAATTTCAAGAATACTACTATTACGAATCAAAATCACATCAACCTACTATGTTATTCAATAATGCACAAAAATAATGTATAACAGTAGAATAAATATAAATGTTAATTATTAAACTAACAGATATTTATCGTGATCCAACCTTCTCAAAATGTAAAAAAATATTTGGAAACTTACCAATGACCACAAACATGCTTCTCTAAATTTTATGCCAGGGGTTAATGGCCGTAGTACCAATAGTATGAATTTTAGATAAAGTTGTTAGCTTTAGTCAAATTTTCTAAATGTATTTCTTCCATTTTTGTGGTGTCATCAAATCATTAACTGCTTTAAAAAACTTTCAATCTTGAATATGTTTTAGTTGGTCTGGTCCCTTGTATATTTTTTAAGGGAAGTAATACGTAACGATGACCTCCGTGACCTAGTTTGTAAGATTCCTGTCTCCCGAATCGAAGGTTGTGGGTTCAAATCCCGTTGAAATTCAGATTTTTTTAAAAATAATTCCAGTCTATTTTTCCCTTAAGGCCTTTTTAATAGACATCTGGTAGATTGGAAGAGATTTCTACGTGGCAATTAACCTGCCAGGTTGTATTGTATACAACAAAAGATTAATTCAGTAGAATAACGCAATATAATACGTAAGCTCAATAGTTTCTTAATATTATTCAAAAATAATTCATCAAAATTAACTAACTATACGTTTTTTTCTATAGATTCGGATGCATAATACAACATCAGTCTAACATTATGGAAATATTACTGGGTTATGTAATTGCTACATCAAAATTAACGTTTGATTCCCGGCGATAATTCCACTTTAGAGCCCAGCCATTAATTAATTAATTTTGTAGCGAGCTACACTCGAGCCCTTGCATCGCACAAAGATTAACCGAGAATATCGATTTAACCGAAGGGATTGTTAGGGGAAAGCTTTCATTGTTGACTAAACATAAATAAAAAAAAATAGTCTTGAACGGACTGCCAATTTTAAGGTTTTATTCAACTACAATATTTTAAAATGGACCTTTGTCTTATTTTTAAACTCTGTATACAGATAGAATTTTAGTATATCAGTAAAATATATTTGTATTTATTCAGCTATCAAAACAGTAAAAAATGAAAAAAAAATGTTAAAAAATATAAATATTTATTTATTTAACATTTTCATGCCAATGTCTATTGGATTTATATATTTGAAAAAAAAATCTTCCAATCAACCAACGTTTGTTTCATGAATATTGTTGGTATCCATGACCGTGTCTTTAACATATTTGAAAACAATACCTAAACAAAAACTAACAAAAATCAAAATATACGATAAATCTCAATGAGAATTGGGATAAAGTTGAGAATTTTATGGGAGTTAAGGAACAGGAATATATTTCTTTAATTTATTCTTAAATATCGATAAAGATGTTACACACCTGATTGAACCATGAAGATCTTTTCAAAGTCGAGCCGAGTGAACCGCAAAATATTATGTGTAGAATAATGTACGATGAGCTGGTATACAAAGTATTCTGCTGTCACCAGATCAGAGGAACAGTCCATGCTCAGAAATAAAATAAAAATTACCGAACAGATACTGAGGACAGCTTGAATTGTTCAACAATGCAAAAGAAGATTGAAGGAACGTGGAGATTTATTTGCTGTATTATTTTTAACTATTTGAGTCTGGTACGATATTCGGATATACTCGTATAATAACATAATAAAAAATCTTCAATATATTTTTTTTCATTCTAAAAAAATAAACCAAAACATGTAGGAGCTTCAAGTGTATGACGGAGATAAATATCACATATTTGTCAAAACAACACAATCATTAATTAAGTAATCAAGTAACCTTATTTAATATTCTACTCTCTTCTCTATTGTTTTTAAAGAGTTCAACATTCTAGATGTTACTTTTACATTTCAAAAAATTCAACATCTACTAACTGATCTATTTCTATAGATGATTTTTGTGAACTGATTTTTATACGAAAAATACAACCAACTCATGCCAACTTTTTCATCGTTACTTGTGAAGGTATATTGAGATAAATATAAGGCTGCTAGACTCTTAAAATCAAATGCTATTTGCCAAATTGTACATTTTTTAGAACAAGTGCATATATTACATTTATTTTGTTTCGTGCAAGTCGACGCCGTCTTGGAAATGATATGTTTTTTTGTTCACATAAATGTTAAGGAGATCGTATTATGTATACTGTACTTATTTGTACCTGCACCCACACCATGAAAGGAATTTGCGATTTGAATAGGATGAGTTCTTTTACAGATATAAATTATTTAATGAAAAATATCCTTCTTACAGTAAATTCAAGACATGTTTTTTTCTGTATTATTTTTGGGTTGTGGTCTGCCAGCTAATCGTCCTTCTATTTTAAGGGGTTTGCTTTTTTAATGGCATAAGCATGAAAAATTATTCGAAGAATCTGAGTCTGTACGTACGAAAACGTACAGACTCAGATTCGTTTCGTACTGTTATCGTACGAAAATTAAGTATCACCACTTTTTCTTATTTCAATAACTCTTATCTGTTTCTGAATGTTTTACCAGATATATAATACATCTTTGCATGACCTAATTTTTGATGTTCTAAGTAGTGCCTTTTTTAAGGTAGCGCCAGCTCTTAATTCAATTGCATATGTCTAACACATGTTTTATACATCCTCAGTAAACTTTCTATTGTCATGTACTTATTTTTCCAAACACTATTTATAAGACATCTACATATTGCAAAGGCTTTGTGAATGAAGCTTTGTTAACAAGTATAGGTGAACCTGACCTGCAATTTCATTATAAAGGTCATCGTAGCTATTAATGTCTACTACAAAGAATTTAAAAAAACATCACTCACTTACTTATCGTGTTGTTTCAAATAAAAAAAAAAACAATTTTAAATTACCGATCAATAAAAGTCCACTGGAGCTTTGCTATATAAAATTTAATTAAGTTGAGTAAATTCTTGTCATTTTTATCACTGGGACGTAAACAAAATCTCTTTAATTTCGTGGAACAAATTTTAATTTTGTGTTTTTAATTAAAATATTTTTGATCTTTCAATATAAGAAAAAAATGAAGACGAAACAGAATCGCCTACACTGGTAATTACAAAGTGGCTTGGGAGATTCAGGATAAACAATTATATAAACATTTTTGTTTGCTCTTCGCTGTCTCGTTAAAGATCACAGTAAAATAATTAAATCTTCTTTCATTATTTCCTCTTTCCTTTTCTTTCAGTATTTATTTAAGTCCATAATTCTTCTTTCACCTAGAATGGGTAGGAGGAGAATTGGAACTGGAACGTAAAGTCTCTTAAACATTAACATCCATTTCCAGTTCGCGAAGTAACTGAAAACCTAAAATATTCATATATATATATATATATATATATATATATATATATATATATATATATATATATATATATATATATATATATATATATATATATATATATATATATATATATATATATATATATATATATATATATATATATATATATATATATATATATATATATATATATATATATATATATATATATATATATATATATATATATATATATATATATATATATATATATATATATATATAAATATATATATATATATATATATATATATATATATATATATATATATATATATATATATATATATATATATATATATATATATATATATATATATATATATATATATATATATATATATATATATATATATATATATATATATATATATATATATATATATATATATATATATATATATATATATATATATATATATATATATATATATATATATATATATATATATATATATATATATATATATATATATATATATATATATATATATATATATATATATATATATATATATATATATATATATATATATATATATATATATATATATATATATATATATATATATATATATATATATATATATATATATATAT
>CATKWJ010000512.1:0-39645 GCA_949825065.1 Odontocerum albicorne | reverse complement strand
TTGTGAAAACGGCACCGGAAACAATCTTAATTCATGATAGCGTAAATAATTCTCCGGTACATTAAACAAAAGTTTGTCAATCATCAAGAGTTTTTCTTTTTTATTTGTTAGTAATTTGTACTCGTATATAAATAAAAAATGACGTAGATCTCTTCTAACGCTGGTAAGGAGTAGTAACAAAGTAAAACTATCAAAATAATGTGAGATAAAGCCATGGATAAATTTCTTATTTCCTCAAATAAAAGTGTCTCAGAAATCTCATTTCGACTCTTTTAACTCTAATTTAGTGTGAGCCAAGGAATTATAAAGATTGATTCACTTACTGAGACTACTGATAATCATGTTCGATCACGAATAATTATCAAGTTTCAGCAATTATTTTTGGCCTCCAATGATAATTGAACTTCGAAATATTTGGTTTGGTAGGATATGTTTTTTTATTGATTCATTCTTGTGACCAAGTGACACATCAAGTTTGGTGCTGGATGAGTATAATTTGATATCCTATAAAAGCGTTGTTTTTGGAGGAATCGTTCTGAACTGAACATCAAACGTGTCCCGCAAGATATAAGAAACACTCAAACACAATTTTAAGAAATTCAGTTTTAAAATGTCATATTATAGGTTGTCAACCAAGAGACCACAGAATATATATCATTCGACAATTCAGCAAAATTCAACGGTCGATTGTAATACCTGGTTTTATTGTTTTACACTGCAGCAAGTCTGTTAGAAATTGCAGTATTTGAAGATCAGAGCTGCATAAATCCAGCATCATCCGCAATACCTTCTTCTCCAGACTTATGGTCCAAGGTTCCAGACAATATGTCACTTTTTAGTAAAATAAAAAATTATATTTGACTATTCTGAGATTGATTAATTAATTTGTATGGTATCCCTCAACGTCTCCAAATGTTTTGACGAGGACATGTTAAAGATCGTCATCATGAGAAAAATTTAGTTCGCTCAAATTAAACGAACATTCATGTTTAGACCCATTGGAATAGGCATCTTATCCACAGTTCATCATCTCGAGATTAAGAATTTCTGAATCTTAATGACATCTACTTGAAAATGTCAATATTATTCCCGAACATGGACTACCCCTCTGATTCTTTGTATACCAACGCATAAAACATTCTGCACATATTTTTCGATTCACTTGACTCGACTTAAGAATGATTTTTTTGGCTCAGTCAGATATATTCCATCCTTATAGATATTCAAGAAAACACTGAAGAAGATTTGTTTATCTTAAAATATTCATCGTCCTTAACTCTCATATTATTCCAATTCGTATTCTTGTTTTTCTTGAGATTTTATTTTGTTATTTTTACTTAAATATTATTTTCATTTTAAAAGTTTAAGACACGTTCAATGACACTATAATACACATGAAACAAAAACTGGTTAGTGATAGATTAATAAAATGTATTTGCTGAACAGTGTTACATACATCACGCCATTTCCGTATTGAGGAACAGTAGAGAAAATAGATTACCAGACTTAGCTGTCTCAACACACATCCTATGCCTCTTCAACATCTTCTCATACAAGTACGATTTCTCTGACTTTCTACCTTTCCTTCTTTCTACAATGTCAATCACTTAATCCAACCACAACGTCCTTGATCTCCTATTATGCATTCTACTCTCCTACTATGCATATTTTCACATTACATTTGTTTAATTAATATATCTTCGTTCATTCGTTCTACATTCCCAAACTATTTCAGAACGCTCTTCTTCATCCTACTCAACAGATCAGCATTAAATTGACATTCATCCCTAATCATTTGATTACGTATTCTGTCATTCCATGTAATTATCTCAAATTGCGCATTTCTACAACATTTATTCGAATTCTCTCTGTCTTTTCTACGTTCACGTTTCAATCTCATATCAAAGTAAGTACTAAAGTACCGTTCGTACTAAAATACTATTATGAAATTATTAAATATTAAAAATACTACTCTAAATATCTTATGGATATTAAATTGTATTGCTGCTTACGTATTATTTGCAATAAATTATATTCTCACGACATTTTTCTTTAATAATCTTTTATATTTAAATTTCCAGTGATGTAAATCTTCAATGAAATTAAATTAGAATATAGATATAAGAATGTTTATAAAAAAAATCTAAAATTATATTATGTATAAACGTTTTGATATTGCATTTTAGCGTTTTCAAATACTCGTATATTTGAGTCCTGTATGCAAAACCCTGCTCGTTTAAATAAGAAAAGACGAAACTAGGCCCAAACGGATTTACTCGGAAAGAAATGTTTCTTGACTTATTTATTTGCAGTTCACGACCAGTTCAATCAGTCTTATTGTTTGTTCTGAGCCATTGAGTCCCGTTGAAATTATTTTCATTCAAATAAAGCGTCAGTCTTTTTAAAAGATGTCTTCAAAAGGATTTGTTTTGACCTAAAATGGATTGAAATGAGGATCTTACAAATTCATATATGAATTGAATAAATGTTAGAAAAATTAAAAATGCTGGCGAAATGTTGGCGGCATATTTAAATGCGCAGTTAATTTCTTACAACTGTCATAAAGCGGTCAAAAACAGGCAAATAATCCCTTTTGTTAGTCAATTACAAACTTTAAATGTATTTTTCTTGTGGTATTGTTTTTAAACAGTTTAAATTCCATTTCAAATTCAGTTTTAATTTCAGCTGTCATAAAGCGATCAAAACCAGGTAAAAACATGCTTTTTTTGGTAAATTACGTACTTCAAATGTACTTTTGTCATTTCGTAGTGTAATTTTATACAAAGTTATTATTTTTCTTTAACTTTTAAATGTACATTATTTTTCCACGAGACGACTACATGTGGGTCTTTAAATATACACCTTTTATAAAGGATAGGGGTTAAAAGGGTTTATTTGGTTAAATTTGTAGAGTGCACGATATGTAAATTATTAAATAATGACACACTGAATACAAATAATGAATAAACCACAATGTTTGATTAACGAGCAAGATAATTACAAATCAAAGAAAATCTAGCATGACCGAATGTATTTAAAAAAATATTTATTAACAAAAGAGAGTTAAAGATACAATAAAATTGAATACAAATGATAGATTTATTGATACCAACATATTGCGTAAGTATATCTCCTGAAATTGCACGAGACGAATGTATGCTGAAGCAATGGAAAAGAAAATACATTTGAAAGAGAAGCTATCAAATGGTCTGGGCTGCTCTAATAACATTCTCCAAATCGAGATACACCCCCATCAATACGAGGGCAAGCTCAGTTTGACGAAAACGTATAATACAATAAAATACAGTCAAATACTAATATCGGCATATGAGGCACCTCAAAGGCGACACTTCAATAGAGGCCATAATGGGATTACATACGAGTATATACCATAGACAAAGAAAACAGAGCACCAGACTTTCGTATCTTCACCTCTTCTACACCCATACACCTTCTCATACACCGACTTTCTTTATTTCCTACATTGAAAATATCATTACCTTTATTCATCCTATCTACATACCCAAACCATCTCAGAATGGAATAAAAGAGTCCCATAGGGGCCGCATATTATTAAGGACATCACTGGTAACATTTATTCTAATGGGAAATCCCATATTTTTAATACTGGTTTAAAAATGTTAACAAACGGATTGTAAGAATTATATTGATTTTTTGTAATACATGTCATGAGTTTTGTAAAAAGTAAGAAATGTTCATATGCCGGCATGGTATGCTAATTAAGCCGGCATGTTAGAATTATAGTGAATCAAGACAAAAAAGTAGTAGATACACATTGCATTTAATGGTGATATAAAATGTCAAAACTTGCTTAATTTGTATGAAAATTTCTTAGTAATATACTAAAACTTCACACTTTCACTCGAAAAAACTACCATTGACTTCCAAGTTGTACTAATATTTGTTTTACGAGTTTTCGTATTTTTCATCCGATCGTCTAATTTTTCGAAAATTCAAAATTTAGCGTCAATATCTTCCAGTTTGAGTGAATAAGATTACTTTTGACGTACAGAAAACCAATTTTTTCGTACAAAATGTAAGAATTATAGTGAATGAAGACAAAAATGTAGTAGAAACACATTGCGTTTAATGGTGATATAAAATGTCAAAACTCGCTTTGTATGAAAATTTCTTAGTAATATACTAAAACTTCACACTTTTCACTCGAAAAAACTGCCATTGACGACCAAGTTGTACTAATATATGTAGAAAATCACCACAGAATTTTTATTTGTTCTACGAGTTTCCGTATTTTTCATCCCAAACGTCTAATTTTGATAATTTTGCCACATTTCAATATTTTGCTTCAATATTCTCCAGTTTGACTGAATTTGATAACTTTTGACTTACAAAAAACCAATTTTTTCGTACAAAATGTTAGAATAATAGTGAATTAAGACAAAAAAACAGTAGAAACACATTGCCTTTAATGGTGATACAAAATATCAAAACTCGCTTAATTTGTATGAAAATTTCTTAGTAATATACTTAAACTTCACACTTTTCACTCGAAAAACTGCCACTGACGACCAAGTTGTTCTAATATATGTAGAAAATCACTACAGAATTATTATTTGTTCTACGAGTTTTCGTATTTTTCATCCCAAACCTCAAATTTTTTGAAATTTCAATATTTTGCTTCTATATTCTCCAGTTCGAATGAATTTGATCAATTTTGACTAACAATAAACCAATTTTTTCGTACAAAATGTTAGAATTATAGTGAATGAAGACAAAAATGTAGAAGAAACACATTGCGTTTAATGGTGTCATTTTGTATGAAAATTTCTTAGTAATATACTAAAACTTCACACTTTTCACTCGAAAAACTGCCATTGACGACCAAGTTGTACTAATATATGTAGAAAATCACCACAGAATTTTTATTTCTTCTACGAGTTTCCGTATTTTTCATCCCAAACGTCTAATTTTGCCAAATTTCAATATTTTGCTTCAATATTCTCCAGTTTGACTGAATTTGATAACTTTTGACTTACAAAAAACCAATTTTTTCGTACAAAATGTTAGAATAATAGTGAATTAAGACAAAAAAACAGTAGAAACACTTTGCCTTTAATGGTGATACAAAAATGTCAAAACTCGCTTAATTTGTATGAAAATTTCTTAGTAATATACTAAAACTTCACACTTTTCACTCGAAAAACTGCCATTGACGACCAAGTTGTACTAATATATGTAGAAAATCACCACAGAATTATTAGTTGTTGTACTAATTTTCGTATTTTTCATCCCAAACCTCTAATTTTTTTAAATTTCCATATTTTGCGTCAATATTCTCCAGTTTGAATGAATTTGATTACTTTTGACACACAAAAAAAAAAAATTTCGTACATACAAAATTTTAGAATTATAGCGAATTAAGACAAAAAAGTAGTAGAAACACATTGCCTTTAATGGTGATACAAAATATCAAAACTCGCTTAATTTGTATAAACATTTCTTAGTTATATACTAAAACTTCACACTTTTCACTCGAAAAACTGCCATTGACGACCAAGTTGTACTAATATATGTAGAAAATCACCACAGAATTATTATTTGTTCTACGAGTTTTCGTATTTTTCATCCCAAACCTCTAATTTTTGAAATTTCAATATTTTGCTTCTATATTCTCCAGTTTGAATGAATTTGATTAATTTTGACTTACAATAAATCAATTTTTTCGTACAAAATGTTAGAATTATAGTGAATGAAGACAAAAATGTAGTAGAAACACATTGCGTTTAATGGTGATATAAAATGTCAAAACTCATTTTGTATGAAAATTTCTTAGTAATATACTAAAACTTCACACTTCTCACTCGAAAAACTGCCATTGACGACCAAGTTGTACTAATATATGTAGAAAATCACCACAGAATTATTATTTGTTCTACGAGTTTTCGTATTTTTCATCCCAAACCTCTAATTTTTCGAAATTTCAATATTTTGCTTCTATATTCTCCAGTTTGAATGAATTTGATTAATTTTGACTTACAATAAACCAATTTTTTCGTACAAAATGTTAAAATTATAGTGAATGAAGACAAAAATGTAGTAGAAACCCATTTCGTTTAATGGTGATATAAAATGTCAAAACTCGCTTTGTATGAAAATTTCTTAGTAATATACTAAAACTGCACACTTTTCACTCGAAAAACTGCCATTGACGACCAAGTTGTACTAATATATGTAGAAAATCCCCACAGAATTATTATTTGTTCTACGAGTTTCCGTATTTTTCATCCCAAACGTCTAGTTTTTTTAAATTTCAATATTTTGCTTCTATATTCTCCAGTTTGACTGAATTTGATAACTTTTGACTTACAAAAAACCAAATTTTTCGTACAAAATGTTAGAATAATAGTGAATTAAGACAAAAAAACAGTAGAAACATATTGCCTTTAATGGTGATATAAAATGTCAAAACTCGCTTAATTTGTATGAAAATTTCTTAGTAATATACTAAAACTTCACACTTTTCACTCGATAAACTGCCATTGACGACCAAGTTGTACTAATATATGCAGAAAATCACCACAGAATTATTATTTGTTCTACGAGTTTTTGTATTTTTCATCCCAAACCTCTAATTTTTCGAAATTTCAATATTTTGCTTCTATATTCTCCAGTTTGAATGAATTTGATTAATTTTGGCTAACAATAAACCAATTTTTTCGTACAAAATGTTAGAATTATAGTGAATGAAGACAAAAATGTAGTAGAAACACATTGCGTTTAATGGTGATATAAAATGTCAAAACTCATTTTGTATGAAAATTTCTTAGTAATATACTAAAACTTCACACTTTTCACTCGAAAAACTGCCATTGACGACCAAGTTGTACTAATATATGCAGAAAATCACCACAGAATTATTATTTGTTCTACGAGTTTTCGTATTTTTCATCCCAAACCTCAAATTTTTTGAAATTTCAATATTTTGCTTCTATATTCTCCAGTTCGAATGAATTTGATCAATTTTGACTTACAATAAACCAATTTTTTCGTACAAAATGTTAGAATTATAGTGAATGAAGACAAAAATGTAGAAGAAACACATTGCGTTTAATGGTGTCATTTTGTATGAAAATTTCTTAGTAATATACTAAAACTTCACACTTTTCACTCGAAAAACTGCCATTGACGACCAAGTTGTACTAATATATGCAAAAAATCACCACAGAATTATTATTTGTTCTACGAGTTTTCGTATTTTCCATCCCAAACCTCAAATTTTTTGAAATTTCAATATTTTGCTTCTATATTCTCCAGTTCGAATGAATTTGATCAATTTTGACTTACAATAAACCAATTTTTTCGTACAAAATGTTAGAATTATAGTGAATGAAGACAAAAATGTTGTAGAAACACATTGCGTTTAATGGTGTCATTTTGTATGAAAATTTCTTAGTAATATATACTAAAACTTCACACTTTTCACTCGAAAAACTGCCATTGACGACCAAGTTGTACTAATATATGTAGAAAATCACCACAGAATTATTATTTGTTCTACGAGTTTTCGTATTTTTCATCCCAAACCTCTAATTTTTCGAAATTTCAATATTTTGCTTCTATATTCTCCAGTTTGAATGAATTTGATCAATTTTGACTTACAATAAACCAATATTTTCGTACAAAATGTTAGAATTATAGTGAATCAAGACAAAAAAGTTGTAGAAACACATTGCCTTTAATGGTGGTATATAATATCAAAACTCGCTTTGTATGAAAATTTCTTAGTAATATACTAAAACTTCACACTTTTCACTCGAAAAACTGCCATTGACGACCAAGTTGTACTAATATATGCAGAAAATCACCACAGAATTATTATTTGTTCTACGAGTTTTCGTATTTTTTATCCCAAACTTCTAATAATCCAGTTTGACTGAATTTGATAACTTTTGACTTACAAAAAACCAATTTTTTCGTACAAAATGTTAGAATCAGTGGCGGCTGGTGGACCAAATAATTGGGGGTTCACCAGAGTAGGTATTCAAATACCAAATAATATAAAGAAAAAAAAAATTATATACCTATTTATAAAGAAGTTCTATTCTCCGCTCTTTTTGTTTAGCGAAGACCCAATGAATCTTATTAAAATCAGGTACAGACTGAATTAGCTCTTTTCCGTAGCTTAATATTGATACTAGTAAAGCGTTCAGTCTGCCCTGTCCTGTCCTGTCCTGGCTCATCGTATTTCTCAAAAATGATTTTATCCTTTTTAACGTAGAGAAACACCTTTCACTCTCAATATAAGTCATTGGAATAGTGCATACGAGTTTAAGTAACTTTACAGTCTGAGAAAAATCTTCTAGTAAACCAGTATTATAAAAAAGTTCTAAAATAGACAAGAGCCCTCAGCATTGGCAAAATCATCGCGAGCATGAATCGCACTGAGTTCACCTTTGAATTGAACTTTATTTAAAAAGACGTATGTTTTTACCGTCAAAATAAAATCATGTTCGGGAAATTTTTACCTATACTCAGTAAATTTTTCGCTATAGAATAATTTTGCTGCAGTTAAGTGATTTCTGAATACAAAACGTTGTTTCATTTTACACAAAATTGTATAGCAGACTTCTTTACAAATAACTTGACTTCGAGGTTTTTATTAGTTTAGTCGGTGGTCCAAGAAAATTGTCCGTGGATTTACACATTTTTCAAACTCACTGATATTGTTACGAATTATAACGGGGTCTAAATTCTTAAATTGCAATTGTTTGAATAAAATATCACGGTGTGGCAGAATTTTTTGGAAAAATTTATGCAAACAAACACAATAAATAATCGAAATAGTTATGTTTATCCTCCAAATGGCTCGTAATATTATATAGATAGTTAGAAAAGCGTTTAGCCACGTGACGAAACAGCAAAAATATTATTGAAATCGAAAACGGAATTTATTACAAGTTAACTAAATAAAACAATAAAGAAAGAAAGTCGGTACCTAATTAGGTAAGCAAAAACGTTTGTTAATTTGGAGACATATACTCGCAAAGATACAAGTACTAAAAAGACGCCCCAGTTTGAACGCTAGGAACAAATCATCCCTTCTCTGCGGTGGTCATATTTAAAAAAAAACTTTAAGTTGATGTATTACTATCCCAGCGACTTGACATACGCGCCACTCGGATGTTTCCGGGATCACTCGGAAATTTCGTGCACGAACTACAAAGACTAAGAATTTATAGAAATTCCTATACAAATAGAGCTGTCTCAAGATTTTCTGTTCTCTTCTAATTGGGATTAAATCGTCCATTTTTCGGAATATTTCGGACGTTTTGAAATACGCACGGACAGCGAGTATCTTTCTACCTGCTCGCAGAATGCGTCCGGATGCAAAACACATGTATACAAAAAATGTGCTCTAACAAATAGAGTTGCATATTGTAGAGAGACATGTCGACATAAATATATATTATTTTTCATAAATATTGTTATGATAATATACATTTTCTCTATACTTCTTTAGGTGTTTATTGTTATATAAATTCAGTAGTTCGGCGCACGAAAGCACTTATGAGCCAGCCGCTACTGGTTAGAATAATAGTGAATTAAGACAAAAAAACAGTAGAAACACTTTGCCTTTAATGGTGATACAAAATGTCAAAACTCGCTTAATTTGTATGAAAATTTCTTAGTAATATACTAAAACTTCACACTTTTCACTCGAAAAACTGCCATTGACGACCAAGTTGTACTAATATATGTAGAAAATCACCACAGAATTATTAGTTGTTGTACTAATTTTCGTATTTTTCATCCCAAACCTCTAATTTTTTTAAATTTCCATATTTTGCGTCAATATTCTCCAGTTTGAATGAATTTGATTACTTTTGACATACAAAAAAAAAAAATTTGGTACATACAAAATTTTAGAATTATAGCGAATTAAGACAAAAAAGTAGTAGAAACACATTGCCTTTAATGGTGATACAAAATATCAAAACTCGCTTAATTTGTATAAACATTTCTTAGTTATATACTAAAACTTCACACTTTTCCCTCGAAAAACTGCCATTGACGACCAAGTTGTACTAATATATGTAGAAAATCACCACAGAATTATTATTTTTTCTACGAGTTTTCGTATTTTTCATCCCAAACCTCTAATTTTTCGAAATTTCAATATTTTGCTTCTATATTCTCCAGTTTGAATGAATTTTATTAATTTTGACTTACAATAAACCAATTTTTTCGTACAAAATGTTAGAATTATAGTGAATGAAGACAAAAATGTAGTAGAAACACATTGCGTTTAATGGTGATATAAAATGTCAAAACTCATTTTGTATGAAAATTTCTTAGTAATATACTAAAACTTCACACTTTTCACTCGAAAAACTGCCATTGACGACCAAATTGTACTAATATATGTAGAAAATCACCACAGAATTATTATTTGTTTTACGAGTTTTCGTATTTTTCATCCCAAACCTCTAATTTTACGAAATTTCAATATTTTGCTTCTATATCCTCCAGTTTGAATGAATTTGATTAATTTTGACTTACAATAAACCAATTTTTTCGTACAAAATGTTAAAATTATAGTGAATGAAGACAAAAATGTAGTAGAAACCCATTTCGTTTAATGGTGATATAAAATGTCAAAACTCGCTTTGTATGAAAATTTCTTAGTAATATACTAAAACTGCACACTTTTCACTCGAAAAACTGCCATTGACGACCAAGTTGTACTAATATATGTAGAAAATCCCCACAGAATTATTATTTGTTCTACGAGTTTCCGTATTTTTCATCCCAAACGTCTAGTTTTTTTAAATTTCAATATTTTACTTCAATATTCTCCAGTTTGACTGAATTTGATAACTTTTGACTTACAAAAAACCAAATTTTTCGTACAAAATGTTAGAATAATAGTGAATTAAGACAAAAAAACAGTAGAAACATATTGCCTTTAATGGTGATATAAAATGTCAAAACTCGCTTAATTTGTATGAAAATTTCTTAGTAATATACTAAAACTGCACACTTTTCACTCGAAAAACTGCCATTGACGACCAAGTTGTACTAATATATGTAGAAAATCCCCACAGAATTATTATTTGTTCTACGAGTTTCCGTATTTTTCATCCCAAACGTCTAGTTTTTTTAAATTTCAATATTTTACTTCAATATTCTCCAGTTTGACTGAATTTGATAACTTTTGACTTACAAAAAACCAAATTTTTCGTACAAAATGTTAGAATAATAGTGAATTAAGACAAAAAAACAGTAGAAACATATTGCCTTTAATGGTGATATAAAATGTCAAAACTCGCTTAATTTGTATGAAAATTTCTTAGTAATATACTAAAACTTCACACTTTTCACTCGAAAAACTGCCATTGACGACCAAGTTGTACTAATATATGCAGAAAATCACCACAGAATTATTATTTGTTCTACGAGTTTTTGTATTTTTCATCCCAAACCTCTAATTTTTCGAAATTTCAATATTTTGCTTCTATATTCTCCAGTTTGAATGAATTTGATTAATTTTGACTAACAATAAACCAATTTTTTCGTACAAAATGTTAGAATTATAGTGAATGAAGACAAAAATGTAGTAGAAACACATTGCGTTTAATGGTGATATAAAATGTCAAAACTCATTTTGTATGAAAATTTCTTAGTAATATACTAAAACTTCACACTTTTCACTCGAAAAACTGCCATTGACGACCAAGTGTACTAATATATGCAGAAAATCACCACAGAATTATTATTTGTTCTACGAGTTTTCGTATTTTTCATCCCAAACCTGTAATTTTTCGAAATTTCAATATTTTGCTTCTATATTCTCCAGTTTGAATGAATTTGATTAATTTTGACTTACAATAAATCAATTTTTTCGTACAAAATGTTAGAATTATAGTGAATGAAGACAAAAATGTAGTAGAAACCCATTTCGTTTAATGGTGATATAAAATGTCAAAACTCGCTTTGTATGAAAATTTCTTAGTAATATACTAAAACTTCACACTTTTCACTCGAAAAACTGCCATTGACGACCAAGTTGTACTAATATATGTAGAAAATCCCCACAGAATTATTATTTGTTCTACGAGTTTTCGTATTTTTTATCCCAAACCTCTAATTTTTCGAAATTTCAATATTTTGCTTCTATATTCTCCAGTTTGAATGAATTTGATCAATTTTGACTTACAATAAACCAATATTTTCGTACAAAATGTTAGAATTATAGTGAATCAAGACAAAAAAGTAGTAGAAACACATTGCCTTTAATGGTGGTATATAATATCAAAACTCGCTTTGTATGAAAATTTCTTAGTAATATACTAAAACTTCACACTTTTCACTCGAAAAACTGCCATTGACGACCAAGTTGAACTAATATATGCAGAAAATCCCCACAGAATTATTATTTGTTCTACGAGTTTTCGTATTTTTTATCCCAAACCTCTAATTTTTCGAAATTTCAATATTTTGCTTCTATATACTCCAGTTTGAATGAATTTGATCAATTTTGACTTACAATAAACCAATATTTTCGTACAAAATGTTAGAATTATAGTGAATCAAGACAAAAAAGTTGTAGAAACACATTGCCTTTAATGGTGGTATATAATATCAAAACTCGCTTTGTATGAAAATTTCTTAGTAATATACTAAAACTTCACACTTTTCACTCGAAAAACTGCCATTGACGACCAAGTTGTACTAATATATGCAGAAAATCACCACAGAATTATTATTTGTTCTACGAGTTTTCGTATTTTTTATCCCAAACTTCTAATTTTTCGAAATTTCAATATTTTGCTTCTATATTCTCCAGTTTGAATGAATTTGATCAATTTTGACTTACAATAAACCAATTTTTTCGACCAAAATGTTAGAATAATAGTGAATTAAGACAAAAATTTAGTAGAAACACATTGCGTTTAATGGTGATATAAAATGTCAAAACTCGCTTAATTTGTATGAAAATTTCTTAGTAATATACTAAAACTTCACACTTTTCACTCGAAAAACTGCCATTGACGACCAAGTTGTTGTTAAAACCTCGTTAATACTTCTCTAAATTAGCGAGTGTAATCTCCATGCAACAATTAAACAATAGTTTAACAATTATAGTAGTGATTCTCTCACAATAAAACAAACTTACCCGGATCTCAGCGGCAAAGGAAGAAAATAAGAACAAGCACTCTTTTGTCTCAGATCGCGATGGGCTCTAATAAAGGGATAGGCTAAACTTCCCGGATATCACGCCGTAGGCAAGGTGAACAACAGAAAAAGACATAAATTGGTGATAATACTATTTTTAATTCAATAAGGTATTCTATAAAAAAAACTCGGACTTCACGCCGAGAAAAAAAACATACAATAACACACCAGAGTAGGTAGACTTATAATTGGGCCTGCAAAAAGGATTGATTTCCGTTCGATATCATTCACAAACATATAAGATATAAGGTGAAGCGAAGTTAACAAATTTAGGTTACAATTATACAAGAATTCACTCACCCAATACCATGAATATCTAACGAGAACGGTTTGCCGAAGTGTCTATTCTCCCGGAATGGTGTTGAGGAAAGCCTGATGATGGCAGACAAACCGAAGCCGGAACGGCTACTCCGATGATGGCGATGTAACAATTTTCCCTCGGAGCTTCCCGCTTAGCAGATACGAAATTCTTACTTGCTTCTGGCGCGGGAGGATGAATAACTGCCACGCAGTTAATTAAAGAACCACGTATCGTAGTCTCTAGAAACTTCCAGTTGCTTCTCACCCGATGGCGGCGATAATAATCAAAGATTATTTTTCCTGGAGATATTACCGAGCTGGTAAATCCCCTCAACAACTCTAAACTGAAGTTAATTGAAGAAAACTTCCACGAAAACACTAATTACTAATTCGTATTTTCCCAAAAGGAGTTTATAAACTCGGAACTGAAGGTAATTGACCGATAAACTTTAACGAAACATTAATTATTAATTCGTATTCTCCCAGAACGGAGCTGGTTGCAACAGCGCGTCTATGACTCGAGCCGGTCGGCTAAGGAATGAATGCGACTCGAGCCCTTGGACCGGCGATTAAAAAAACAACGGACTCGATACGCGTCACTATGCGAACTTCTGATTGGCTCGACCCTCGCTCGGACAAGATCTCGACCAATCACCCTATTGCATCCGATTTCTCTTTTACAAGTGATGCAATCTTCCCCGTTGCCGGCGTAACAAAACTGTAGATTAGCTCGTTCTTGAATCGAGAACTTTCCAGGGCAGAAGACTCAATTGCGTCACCTTTACTACGCGACAACAAGGAATATGCGTTTCAATCCTATTTATGAAGATAATTATTTCGCGCCCTACGTTTCTTATTCGTATGGAAATTCCTTACACCTTATTTCCCGTTTTCATGAGAGAATTAAATATAATCCTAACATTGTACTAATATATGCAGAAAATCACCACAGAATTATTATTTGTTCTACGAGTTTTCGTATTTTTCATCCCAAACCTCAAATTTTTTGAAATTTCCATATTTTGCGTCAATATTCTCCAGTTTGAATGAATTTGATTACTTTTGACATACAAAAAAAAAAAATTTCGTACAAAATTTTTGAATTATAGTGAATCAAGACAAAAAAGTAGTAGAAACACATTGCCTTTAATGGTGATACAAAATATCAAAACTCGCTTAATTTGTATGAACATTTCTTAGTAATATACTAAAACTTCACACTTTTCACTCGAAAAACTGCCATTGACGACCAAGTTGTACTAATATATGTAGAAAATCACCACAGAATTATTATTTGTTCTACGAGTTTACGTATTTTTCATCCCAAATCTCTAATTTTTCGAAATTTCAGTATTTTGCTTCTATATTCTCAAGTTTGAATGAATTTGATTACTTTTGACACACAAAAAAACAATTTTTTCGTACAAAATGTTAGAATTATCGTGAATCAAGACAAAAAAGTAGTAGAAACACATTGCGTTTAATGGTGATATAAAATGTCAAAACTCATTTTGTATGAAAATTTCTTAGTAATATACTAAAACTTCACACTTTTCACTCGAAAAACTGTCATTGACGACCAAGTTGTACTAATATATGTAGAAAATCACCACAGAATTTTTATTTGTTCTACGAGTTTCCGTATTTTTCATCCCAAACGTCTAATTTTGCTAATTTTGCCAAATTTCAATATTTTGCTTCAATATTCTCCAGTTTGACTGAATTTGATAACTTTTGACTTACAAAAAACCAATTTTTTCGTACAAAATGTTAGAATAATAGTGAATTAAGACAAAAAAAACAGTAGAAACACTTTGCCTTTAATGGTGATACAAAATGTCAAAACTCGCTTAATTTGTATGAAAATTTCTTAGTAATATACTAAAACTTCACACTTTTCACTCGAAAAACAGCCATTGACGACCAAGTTGTACTAATATATGTAGAAAATCACCACAGAATTATTATTTGTTCTACGAGTTTTCGTATTTTTCATCCCAAACCTCTAATTTTTTGAAATTTCAATATTTTGCTTCTATATTCTCCAGTTTGAATGAATTTGATCAATTTTGACTTACAATAAACCAATATTTTCGTACAAAATGTTAGAATTATAGGGAATCAAGACAAAAAAGTAGTAGAAACACATTGCCTTTAATGGTGGTATATAATATCAAAACTCGCTTTGTATGAAAATTTCTTAGTAATATACTAAAACTTCACACTTTTCACTCGAAAAACTGCCATTGACGACCAAGTTGAACTAATATATGCAGAAAATCCCCACAGAATTATTATTTGTTCTACGAGTTTTCGTATTTTTTATCCCAAACCTCTAATTTTTCGAAATTTCAATATTTTGCTTCTATATTCTCCAGTTTGAATGAATTTGATCAATTTTGACTTACAATAAACCAATATTTTCGTACAAAATGTTAGAATTATAGTGAATCAAGACAAAAAAGTTGTAGAAACACATTGCCTTTAATGGTGGTATATAATATCAAAACTCGCTTTGTATGAAAATTTCTTAGTAATATACTAAAACTTCACACTTTTCACTCGAAAAACTGCCATTGACGACCAAGTTGTACTAATATATGCAGAAAATCACCACAGAATTATTATTTGTTCTACGAGTTTTCGTATTTTTTATCCCAAACTTCTAATTTTTCGAAATTTCAATATTTTGCTTCTATATTCTCCAGTTTGAATGAATTTGATCAATTTTGACTTACAATAAACCAATTTTTTCGACCAAAATGTTAGAATAATAGTGAATTAAGACAAAAATTTAGTAGAAACACATTGCGTTTAATGGTGATATAAAATGTCAAAACTCGCTTAATTTGTATGAAAATTTCTTAGTAATATACTAAAACTTCACACTTTTCACTCGAAAAACTGCCATTGACGACCAAGTTGTTGTTAAAACCTCGTTAATACTTCTCTAAATTAGCGAGTGTAATCTCCATGCAACAATTAAACAATAGTTTAACAATTATAGTAGTGATTCTCTCACAATAAAACAAACTTACCCGGATCTCAGCGGCAAAGGAAGAAAATAAGAACAAGCACTCTTTTGTCTCAGATCGCGATGGGCTCTAATAAAGGGATAGGCTAAACTTCCCGGATATCACGCCGTAGGCAAGGTGAACAACAGAAAAAGACATAAATTGGTGATAATACTATTTTTAATTCAATAAGGTATTCTATAAAAAAAACTCGGACTTCACGCCGAGAAAAAAAACATACAATAACACACCAGAGTAGGTAGACTTATAATTGGGCCTGCAAAAAGGATTGATTTCCGTTCGATATCATTCACAAACATATAAGATATAAGGTGAAGCGAAGTTAACAAATTTAGGTTACAATTATACAAGAATTCACTCACCCAATACCATGAATATCTAACGAGAACGGTTTGCCGAAGTGTCTATTCTCCCGGAATGGTGTTGAGGAAAGCCTGATGATGGCAGACAAACCGAAGCCGGAACGGCTACTCCGATGATGGCGATGTAACAATTTTCCCTCGGAGCTTCCCGCTTAGCAGATACGAAATTCTTACTTGCTTCTGGCGCGGGAGGATGAATAACTGCCACGCAGTTAATTAAAGAACCACGTATCGTAGTCTCTAGAAACTTCCAGTTGCTTCTCACCCGATGGCGGCGATAATAATCAAAGATTATTTTTCCTGGAGATATTACCGAGCTGGTAAATCCCCTCAACAACTCTAAACTGAAGTTAATTGAAGAAAACTTCCACGAAAACACTAATTACTAATTCGTATTTTCCCAGAAGGAGTTTATAAACTCGGAACTGAAGGTAATTGACCGATAAACTTTAACGAAACATTAATTATTAATTCGTATTCTCCCAGAACGGAGCTGGTTGCAACAGCGCTTCTATGACTCGAGCCGGTCGGCTAAGGAATGAATGCGACTCGAGCCCTTGGACCGGCGATTAAAAAAACAACGGACTCGATACGCGTCACTATGCGAACTTCTGATTGGCTCGACCCTCGCTCGGACAAGATCTCGACCAATCACCCTATTGCATCCGATTTCTCTTTTACAAGTGATGCAATCTTCCCCGTTGCCGGCGTAACAAAACTGTAGATTGGCTCGTTCTTGAATCGAGAACTTTCCAGGGCAGAAGACTCAATTGCGTCACCTTTACTACGCGACAACAAGGAATATGCGTTTCAATCCTATTTATGAAGATAATTATTTCGCGCCCTACGTTTCTTATTCGTATGGAAATTCCTTACACCTTATTTCCCGTTTTCATGAGAGAATTAAATATAATCCTAACATTGTACTAATATATGCAGAAAATCACCACAGAATTATTATTTGTTCTACGAGTTTTCGTATTTTTCATCCCAAACCTCAAATTTTTTGAAATTTCCATATTTTGCGTCAATATTCTCCAGTTTGAATGAATTTGATTACTTTTGTCATACAAAAAAAAAAAATTTCGTACAAAATTTTTGAATTATAGTGAATCAAGACAAAAAAGTAGTAGAAACACATTGCCTTTAATGGTGATACAAAATATCAAAACTCGCTTAATTTGTATGAACATTTCTTAGTAATATACTAAAACTTCACACTTTTCACTCGAAAAACTGCCATTGACGACCAAGTTGTACTAATATATGTAGAAAATCACCACAGAATTATTATTTGTTCTACGAGTTTACGTATTTTTCATCCCAAATCTCTAATTTTTCGAAATTTCAGTATTTTGCTTCTATATTCTCAAGTTTGAATGAATTTGATTACTTTTGACATACAAAAAAACAATTTTTTCGTACAAAATGTTAGAATTATCGTGAATCAAGACAAAAAAGTAGTAGAAACACATTGCGTTTAATGGTGATATAAAATGTCAAAACTCATTTTGTATGAAAATTTCTTAGTAATATACTAAAACTTCACACTTTTCACTCGAAAAACTGCCATTGACGACCAAGTTGTACTAATATATGTAGAAAATCACCACAGAATTTTTATTTGTTCTACGAGTTTCCGTATTTTTCATCCCAAACGTCTAATTTTGCTAATTTTGCCAAATTTCAATATTTTGCTTCAATATTCTCCAGTTTGACTGAATTTGATAACTTTTGACTTACAAAAAACCAATTTTTTCGTACAAAATGTTAGAATAATAGTGAATTAAGACAAAAAAAACAGTAGAAACACTTTGCCTTTAATGGTGATACAAAATGTCAAAACTCGCTTAATTTGTATGAAAATTTCTTAGTAATATACTAAAACTTCACACTTTTCACTCGAAAAACAGCCATTGACGACCAAGTTGTACTAATATATGTAGAAAATCACCACAGAATTATTATTTGTTCTACGAGTTTTCGTATTTTTCATCCCAAACCTCTAATTTTTTGAAATTTCAATATTTTGCTTCTATATTCTCCAGTTCGAATGAATTTGATCAATTTTGACTTACAATAAACCAATTTTTTCATACAAAATGTGAGAATTATAGTGAATGAAGACAAAAGTGTAGTAGAAACACATTGCGTTTAATGGTGATATAAAATGTCAAATCTCGCTTTGTATGAAAATTTCTTAGTAATATACTAAAACTTCACACTTTTCACTCGAAAAACTGCCATTGACGACCAAGTTGTACTAATATATGCAGAAAATCACCACAGAATTATTATTTGTTCTACGAGTTTTCGTATTTTTTATCCCAAACTTCTAATTTTTCGAAATTTCAATATTCTGCTTCTATATTCTCCAGTTTGAATGAATTTGATCAATTTTGACTTACAATAAACCAATTTTTTCGACCAAAATGTTAGAATAATAGTGAATTTAGACAAAAATTTAGTAGAAACACATTGCGTTTAATGGTGATATAAAATGTCAAAACTCGCTTAATTTGTATGAAAATTTCTTAGTAATATACTAAAACTTCACACTTTTCACTCGAAAAACTGCCATTGACGACCAAGTTGTTGTTAAAACCTCGTTAATACTTCTCTAAATTAGCGAGTGTAATCTCCATGCAACAATAAAACAATAGTTTAACAATTATAGTAGTGATTCTCTCACAATAAAACAAACTTACCCGGATCTCAGCGGCAAAGGAAGAAAATAAGAACAAGCACTCTTTTGTCTCAGATCGCGATGGGCTCTAATAAAGGGATAGGCTAAACTTCCCGGATATCACGCCGTAGGCAAGGTGAACAACAGAAAAAGACATAAATTGGTGATAATACTATTTTTAATTCAATAAGGTATTCTATAAAAAAAACTCGGACTTCACGCCGAGAAAAAAAACATACAATAACACACCAAAGTAGGTAGACTTATAATTGGGCCTGCAAAAAGGATTGATTTCCGTTCGATATCATTTACAAACATATAAGATATAAGGTGAAGCGAAGTTAACAAGTTTAGGTTACAATTATACAAGAATTCACTCACCCAATACCATGAATATCTAACGAGAACGGTTTGCCGAAGTGTCTATTCTCCCGGAATGGTGTTGAGGAAAGCCTGATGATGGCAGACAAACCGAAGCCGGAACGGCTACTCCGATGATGGCGATGTAACAATTTTCCCTCGGAGCTTCCCGCTTAGCAGATACGAAATTCTTACTTGCTTCTGGCGCGGGAGGATGAATAACTGCGACGCAGTTAATTAAAGAACCACGTATCGTAGTCTCTAGAAACTTCCAGTTGCTTCTCACCCGATGGCGGCGATAATAATCAAAGATTATTTTTCCTGGAGATATTACCGAGCTGGTAAATCCCCTCAACAACTCTAAACTGAAGTTAATTGAAGAAAACTTCCACGAAAACACTAATTACTAATTCGTATTTTCCCAGAAGGAGTTTATAAACTCGGAACTGAAGGTAATTGACCGATAAACTTTAACGAAACATTAATTATTAATTCGTATTCTCCCAGAACGGAGCTGGTTGCAACAGCGCGTCTATGACTCGAGCCGGTCGGCTAAGGAATGAATGCGACTCGAGCCCTTGGACCGGCGATTAAAAAAACAACGGACTCGATACGCGTCACTATGCGAACTTCTGATTGGCTCGACCCTCGCTCGGACAAGATCTCGACCAATCACCCTATTGCATCCGATTTCTCTTTTACAAGTGATGCAATCTTTCCCGTTGCCGGCGTAACAAAACTGTAGATTGGCTCGTTCTTGAATCGAGAACTTTCCAGGGCAGAAGACTCAATTGCGTCACCTTTACTACGCGACAACAAGGAATATGCGTTTCAATCCTATTTATGAAGATAATTATTTCGCGCCCTACGTTTCTTATTCGTATGGAAATTCCTTACACCTTATTTCCCGTTTTCATGAGAGAATTAAATATAATCCTAACATTGTACTAATATATGCAGAAAATCACCACAGAATTATTATTTGTTCTACGAGTTTTCGTATTTTTCATCCCAAACCTCAAATTTTTTGAAATTTCCATATTTTGCGTCAATATTCTCCAGTTTGAATGAATTTTATTACTTTTGACATACAAAAAAAAAAATTTCGTACAAAATTTTTGAATTATAGTGAATCAAGACAAAAAAGTAGTAGAAACACATTGCCTTTAATGGTGATACAAAATATCAAAACTCGCTTAATTTGTATGAACATTTCTTAGTTATATACTAAAACTTCACACTTTTCACTCGAAAAACTGCCATTGACGACCAAGTTGTACTAATATATGTAGAAAATCACCACAGAATTATTATTTGTTCTACGAGTTTACGTATTTTTCATCCCAAATCTCTAATTTTTCGAAATTTCAGTATTTTGCTTCTATATTCTCAAGTTTGAATGAATTTGATTACTTTTGACATACAAAAAAACAATTTTTTCGTACAAAATGTTAGAATTATCGTGAATCAAGACAAAAAAGTAGTAGAAACACATTGCGTTTAATGGTGATATAAAATGTCAAAACTCATTTTGTATGAAAATTTCTTAGTAATATACTAAAACTTCACACTTTTCACTCGAAAAACTGCCATTGACGACCAAGTTGTACTAATATATGTAGAAAATCACCACAGAATTTTTATTTGTTCTACGAGTTTCCGTATTTTTCATCCCAAACGTCTAATTTTGCTAATTTTGCCAAATTTCAATATTTTGCTTCAATATTCTCCAGTTTGACTGAATTTGATAACTTTTGACTTACAAAAAACCAATTTTTTCGTACAAAATGTTAGAATAATAGTGAATTAAGACAAAAAAAACAGTAGAAACACATTGCCTTTAATGTTGATATAAAATGTCAAAACTCGCTTAATTTGTATGAAAATTTCTTAGTAATATACTAAAACTTCACACTTTTCACTCGAAAAACAGCCATTGACGACCAAGTTGTACTAATATATGTAGAAAATCACCACAGAATTATTATTTGTTCTACGAGTTTTCGTATTTTTCATCCCAAACCTCTAATTTTTTGAAATTTCAATATTTTGCTTCTATATTCTCCAGTTCGAATGAATTTGATCAATTTTGACTTACAATAAACCAATTTTTTCATACAAAATGTGAGAATTATAGTGAATGAAGACAAAAGTGTAGTAGAAACACATTGCGTTTAATGGTGATATAAAATGTCAAAACTCGCTTTGTATGAAAATTTCTTAGTAATATACTAAAACTTCACACTTTTCACTCGAAAAACTGCCATTGACGACCAAGTTGTACTAATATATGTAGAAAATCACCGCACAATTTTTATTTGTTCTACGAATTTTCGTATTTTTCATCCCAAACCTCTAATTTTTTTAAATTTCAATATTTGCGTCAATATTCTCCAGTTTGGATGAATTTGATTACTTTTGTCTTATTTTAAAAAACCATTTTTTTCGTACAAAATGTTAGAATAATAGTGAAACCAGACAAAAAAGTAGTAGAAACACATTGCCTTTAATGGTGATATAAAATGTCAAAACTCATGACATGTATTACAAGTAATCAAATTTGCAATACATGTTTTGTAATACATTCTAACATGACATGAGTAACATACAGTTAACGTAACAATTCTAAATTAATAAGTGTTGATTCTCCTTCTTCTTTTTCTTAAGTTTAGACCTATGATATGTTATCATTAGGAATTCGTCTCTTGAGATATCGACTCCCAGTTATCCTTTCATATTTGTGGAACCTCTTCCTGACGGACAATAATTACCAGCGGGTATTTCAGGCATTTCCATGTACGGAAATCTTGTGTTATCCACCCTTCCACGTGGTCTGGCGCGCGTTTTCTTTTTAACAGTGACATGTATTTGTCCTTCCTCAATTCACATTGTCTCTAAAAACGAATTAGGTTCCCTTACATTGCGGTCGTATACTCGTAAGAAAATTACGATCCCAGGAGGGGAGCCCTTTCAGGAGATGTTAAATGAGCAAATAAAAAAACTGCATAGGGCCTTTAACGTTTTAGGGAGTCACGAAAATTGAAAAAAGCTCCAAATCTATCCCTCGTTGCCCCCTAGTCTGAGTAGCTAATTGAGCCGAAGGTGGACCGACCTGAAGATGGATGGAGCTTTCTGTTTTGAGATATTCTACTTTCATTACATTAAAAAAAATGTGGATTTATCTGGGGAGCGACATTAATTGCAGCAGGGCGAAGGAACTGGATTACAAATTAAATAAGTTTGCTGCTGAAACTCCCATGGCCAGTGACGAATTGGGAGGTCCAATATCATCAGTGGTTTCTACACTCATCGCACAAGATATTCTAAATAAAATTTTTCTCAGAACTATGAGTTTCTGATATTTTGTGTTTTTACTGCAAAAGCTCTGAAGGTTTTTATCTAATATTTTCTAGGCCTACTTTTTGTGTTTGTTGTATTATTGGTCTCATACACGCTTAGTAAATTTTAATCTTACTTGAGTTAAAACCTCTTTTGCCCAAAGGCAATATGCTTATTTGGCTCCCATTTCATACAATGGCGTGCCGACTTCAATAAAAGTAAAGGTAGGAAAACCATTTAGACAGTCGATCGGAGCGTGGTTGTTATTGCGACAGGATTTTGAGTACTTGGGCTTTCAGGATGAATGACGAGTGGAAAGGATTTATGTGAGCTCGTGAGTGTGGATCTCTTATTGTTGTTTTAATTTTGGTTGTTTTTGTATTTGTGTTTCTGTGTGTTTTTCTTTTTTTTCTTCTTTTTTTTTGTTTTGAATGTGTTTTGATTTTTATTCTTATGATTGTGTGCAGTATATTGTGGGATGAATATTTTTGGTCTTTCTGGAGCGATAATGTGTGTGGAGTTGAGTTTCGCAAGATGTTTCCAGTTGTAGTTAAGTGTCACTGTTTGTCAGGTTGATGAGAGCGTGCAACGGGGTTTTTTGTGTTATCAAAAATCAGAAAGAAGTATCGATTTATTTTTTCATGCTAAATATCCTCAGTGAGATACAGGCAAAAGCCTAGTTTACTGGGGATACGACAAATGAAAGGCAACAAACCCAGATCCATTAAAATTATATGTCCAAATCAAATTACCTGTTGTTTTTTCTCAAATTGTGTATATTTCTTGTCATGTGTAAAAAAAAAAATGATGTATCAATAAAATATAACTTTAAATTAAATAATATCAAGTAAAACTGTAAAAAAAGTAAATTGATATTATTTATACTTTTTAGTAAGCAAAATCAGATAATTATGACTATACGTGAAAGTCAAACCTAAATATGTTTTATGTCTTACAAAAATTGTGTTTTAATTCTTATTATGTAACAAGTTTTTTTTTTTCAAATCATTCTAATATTTTTTTTAAATAACTATTCACCCAAATGGGGGTATTCGCAATCAGTGAGCATCGATGACCTCATTACAATAATTGAAAGTTCTGTTAGCACTATTTAGAAATATTACTACGTTAATCAAATAAAAAAATTCATTAATTTTAAATCTTAATTTCATTAAAAGCAATAAACTTTCTTAATGCTCAACAAATGGATAACACATTCTAATTATAATTAGTTCAATAATTATTGAAATACTAAATTCAGTGTAAGCAAAAAGATTCGAAAAATTCAAGTAGGGGATCGGAACATGGTTGTTGCCACGACCGTAATTTGAATACAAGAGCTTTTAGTTAAAGTCAATTGTAGTGAACATGAGTGTTAATTATTAAATTAGTTATGTATATGGCTATTAAAACAGGAAAATAATTTGAGAAGATACTTCCAACTGAATTACGCAAATTTATAAAGGGAATACTTTTTTAACTAATTTGAAAATTTTCTACTCGTTACAGATTTCTTAAATATAATATGTTTTTGATAAATATATGGAGAACATTGTGAGGTGAACTGTTTATTTCTTTAAATTTATGCAGGTTGCCAAGGGATAATTTATTTTATACATACCCTTAATTAGGTGTTATCAAATTAAAGAGCATTTTCAACAAAGGATTAAAATAATCAACGATCGGTTAAAAAATTTTTTTTTTCATTTTTATGTATCCTAAATAAAAATCAAGCAAAAAGTTAGTTTACTGCGAACATGACAAATGAAAGCCTCACCCGGAATCATATAATTTTATATTGGCCATTTAAAATTACTTGCTTTTTTTAGTCTTGTTTTTCATATACTATACTGTGTATAAATATTGTATTATACGAGTACAATAAGCACTTGTCACGTAAATGAATAAATTAAAATAATCAGTGAGGTAGGAATGTCATCAATGGCATCCTTGTTTTCAAGCGACAACCTGGTAGAATACTTTACTTGAACACTTTAGATAATTCGTACTTGGTAAGAGAAAAGCATATTATAAATAAAATTAACAAAAAGCCACCTCGAATACCTGGAATCTTGTTTTGTAGGTTTTTTCATGATATCGAGAGAAAATATCCCATTACAGGAATTTAGTAAGAATTACGTCACTGAGACATTTAATAAGAAAAACGAGATATTGAGTAGTCATTAAAAGTGCTAATGTCCAACACTTGGCAATATTTGTAACGCAATATTTTGTTGTTTAATGAAATTGTGAAATCGAAGTGCTACTTGGCAGATATTATTAAACCAAGGAATACGTTGTTTGAAACTATCAACGGTTTCCAAAGACTTCGGATAGAGCGTTATTTTCTCAATTACTTCTATTGTATATTTTTCGTTCTTCCTGATAAGACCTTTAATTTGAAACAACGAAACAAATATAAATGAACCGTAGAATATCTTAATTTCATTGGCTAAAAATCTTTTTTGAAAAGATTATTAGCGAACTTTAAAACAGTCAATTTGATCATTTTTTCCGCGTCACCTATTTCATTATTTTTTTTCATTTAAAAATATTTTAATCTTAGCCGTATGGACCCGATTTCCAAATTATAGTTCATAAATTCTAGGATGAGTTCTGTGACAGCTCACAAATTTGCCCCAATACAACCTTGTACCGATGTTCAGTAATTTTAATTATTTTATCAACTTTAATATAAGCCTCAATTCTAATAAATAGCAAGTTATTTAGGTAAATACATTACATAAGGTTGTATTGGGGCAAATTTGTGAGCTGTCACAGGACTCATCCTAGAATTTCCGAACTATAATAATAGTTTTACAAGATTCTGAACTCCATAGAAAAAATAAGGAAGACTAGCCGGTCCAGGGGTCTACGTCTTGCTCTCTGCCCTTCCACGTTTCCGGTCACCACTAACCTTTCGGAGTGCCGTCATCACAGCGGACCCTGTTGCGTTCCTGACTTGCTCAGTCCATCGGTTGGTGTCTACCTCTGCCTCGTTGTCCTTCTGCATAGCTTATTGCCACTTTCCCAATTCTCCTCGCTCAGCTACATATCCGAACAATAGTCGACTCTTAGTATTATAACAATGCCATTGAGGTTACCTGGCTCTCTGACTTGCGCTATGTAAAGTAACAAATATATAATACAGATGTGATTGGAAGGCGTGGTAGAGAAAGATCAAGGAAAGTATGGTTGGATCAAATTAATGATGTTTTGAAAGGAGCAACGTAGAAAGTCAGAGAAATCGTGGAAGTTGTATGGACGTGGAAGAGGCGAAGGATGTATATTGAAATATGAAAGGCAGGCACTCTGTCCTTTATGTCCTCTCTGCCTACCGCGACAGGGAGATGATGTGATAGTATGTATATATGTAATATTATTTATATCCGAGAGCATATTTTAAATAATGTATATTTCAAAACATAATACATTTTTAAAGTTTTTTTTGTGGATCTTCGTTATAATGTTATATACTCGTATATTTTATATAAAAAATATAAAAAAATCATTATTTCGTATACATTGTTATACATGATACATCTGGCGGTCTTATTGATATATAGCAATTTATTCCAAGTGGCCAATTTATCTTGGATATGCGAAATTGTTTTATTCCCTGGCAAATTTAAGAAAAAAATATTTACTGACAAATAAATGAGAAATCGCTTAAAAATAATGGTTAAAAATATAGAGAAGAAGTTAATTTAAGGATAAGGAAGGAAAATAAAGTAAACTTAGGATGAAAGGATATTCTAAGTAACATAATATTTTTTTGCCCTCTCAAATTTTTCAAACTTTTCGATCTTTCATTTGCCAATATGTATAACATAATATTTTTTTTGTTTAACTATTGAAAGATACTTAAAAAACGTTTTATAGTGTCTTACAATGATTTTATAAACATCCCTTGTTTCTCATTGTTCTTTCGTCTTATCTCCCTTTATTATTTTAAACTAAATTGCATATTAATAATTAACATCTAAATATTAAAATGGTTTGATTAAGATTCCTTGATATTTTACATTTTCTTTCGCTTTTTTTATGTAAAGAATAAAGATAAATGACACATTTTTTTCTTTCAAATTTGCTCACACTTTTAGAAAATCACTATTCGGCCAAGGTACGTAACATATTTAACTGATGTATATTGTTTCTTTCAGGTAGCGTGGTTAAGGGTAGACACACAGACCATCCTGACGATAGCAGGACACGTGATCACCAAGAACCACAGGATAGGAGTTTCTCAGTCTGATAAGAGGGCGTGGAGACTCCACGTCAAGGAATTGAGGGAGTCAGATCGGGGATGGTACATGTGCCAGCTCAATACCGAGCCAATGAGAAGTCAAGTTGGATACCTGGAAGTCGTAGGTAAATAATCAATTTTATACTTTCTTTATAATACACAAATCGCCTGATGGGTAGACAAAGAAGATAGATTTCTATGCTTTCCTATTCAAGCACACAGTTTTAGCTGTGTCTCTATTCACACATTTCGTCATGCATCCCCACCTCCTCCCTCCATTTTTTAATTAACTACATGTCAAATCCCAATACAGTTTACCAAAATTCATGAGACCGTGAAAAATATTTAGTTTTTCTGAAATTTCGTGATATGGGAGATAGATAAAGTTAAAAAATTAACAAACTTTATTTTAGAATAAAATATTATATACAAATACAATCATTTTTCTCTCCAAAGAATGGTGTTATTTGATTTTTTATTACCGGCATTCATAATTACATTTTCAAAACAACACAATGGTTACACCAATGCTTCAGGGTACATAAACCTGAAACTTTTTCAATCTAATCATATCAGGGGGCAGAACTCCATTTTCATTATCATCTTCAAGATTACACTTGACTGACTCGTAGATGAGTGCAAATTTTCAATAATATCTTTAAACCAGCTTATTTGCAATCATTTTACAATATTTACGTTCATCAATGAAGTCATATATTATATGCAATTTATCGTATATGTAATTTATATCATATATGTGATTTACACCTGTGAGATATTAACAATTAAAATTAGATTTTTTTGTATTATATTTTTACTTAAGCGTTTAAATTCACAAGTCATTCGTTAAACACTGCATGTGGCATCTAAACCTATTGGTTTGTATCCCTTCAGTGGCTTTTTTCGGCCGAAACTGTTCCCTTTACTTATTATTTTATTTCGTTAAATGGGATTTTCCAAACATATTATTTTATGTAAATTCGTTCGATTCAACTAAAAAATATTCGGTATAACGAAGATTTCATTCCTTCGGTATTCGTTGTATATGCCGTAAGATATTTCTAAACCTGTATTTCTATCGATTATTTATTCGGTCACCTTCTTCTTCTAATTTACCTCATTCACATGTGTACAAACCATTTCAATACTCCTACTTTAATATGCATTGAGGAAACTAGTAGTTGTTCTGTCAATAATTAAAGAGATGCACTTTCAATGTCTTAAGATTTTACTTATCAGCGTTCTAGATTGGATGTCTTTTCAATGTCTTAAGACTTCACTTATCAGCGTTCTGTGTGGATTATCAGCATAGGAGCAATATATGAGGCTTGATCATCTTAAAATCGGACTGGTTTTAAAAACATTTTTATTTTTAAACACAAAATATAACACTTATATTTTGTGCTGTAACGCCTCAAAATAGTCTCTTGGATTAATAAAGCGAATCCAGCGTTTCTGCCATGCTGTAAAAGCACCCACAAAGTGTTCTTTGTTAAGTGTGGCCAAGCACCGCCTGTGATTCAGCGTCAATATCTTCAACCACGTCTTAAGACGTCGCCCCTTGACCTTCGACAATTTTTTTGGAAACAAAAAGAAGTCACACGGAGCTAAATCCGGTGAATAGGGAGGGTGTGGAATTGCAGACATGGTGATAGATGTCAAAAGTTCTCAAGTTTTACCCGATGCTCCTTCTAGTTAACCGTCAGCAGCCGGGGAACACAATTGGCTGCAAAAAAACTGATTGAACTGTACCAAATGACATTTCAACCATGTCACAAACTTTTCTCATAGTTAATCGTCTATTTGCACGATTAAATAATTCTCTAAATTTCAGCGATATTTTCCGCAGTTGTACTGATACATGACCGTTTCAGCTTCCCATCATCCTTAAGTAACGTTTGACCATTTTCAAAATGCGAATACCACTCTTAACATTGAATTCGACTCATGGTTTGATCTCTGTAAACCTGGAGAGTCAGCAAGAGCCTCAGACGCTGTTTTTCATAGTTTCAAATAAAATTTTATGTTCGTGCGCTGCTTGAATTTTGCATTAATATTTGCAATCGCAGAGGGTTTAAAACATATGTTTACAAAATTATTTCGCCAAACAGATATTGATGCACAAGCGTCAAGATTTTTGGTAGACTGAATCACAAGGCTTAACGCAACTGACAACTTATAGCATTAGTCTTGACTCCACCATCATCCTGGCGGCATAACTCCTGTCCGGTTTTATATAAACCATACCTTGTACAATATTTTTCCGTTTAGTTTTTATTATTTATTTTCCAAAGTTATTTCTTGTTCGTTCTTTCTTTTTCCTCTCCTATTAAGTAATTTATATCAACAAAAGATCTTTAAGAAGTATTTGTCTTGTGATTCAGTATTTTTTAGATATTATACTATTTCACAATTAAGCTCTGTTGTCTAATTGGCAGAACGTTTGCTTTAAATCTGAGAAATTTAATATCGAATATATTTTTAAAATTTTGAAATAATTGGCCATATCAATGGATATATCATAAAATACAATAAAACAGTAAATTAAGCTGAAGCAATGTATGCTTGCTAATTTCATCATGATTTTATGTTTTATGATAAAGCGTTATGTCAATAATGATCACTTATTTGAATAAGCAGCTTGTTTAGGACAAAGTTATTTAGATTGAATAAAGTATCCAAGTGATTTACATCCTTATAATTAATGGGCAGATAATAATTATTCCTTCATATACTTGACAATATTAATATTGCCTTTTATTTTTTAAAAAACCTCATGAATATTTAAAACTAAAGTTGAAGCAAGTTGATGAAATATGTAGCCTATCAATGTGATATGAAAAAGCTTGAGGCAGTCTCCATTTAATATTTTACAGTCATTTTAGAATTTTAAATAACATGACATGGTCATATCAAAAGAATGTTTCATATTACGAGCATTCGAAATAAAACCACATGTTTAAGTTTTCATACTCCAAGTAGCGAATACTTAATGCAATTCCCCAGTAAGTTTCTCAGTTATTTGTTCGCTCCTAAATACGATTAGGTGTTGTCATGGGCTGAGGAGTGCTCGGTCCACGGATGCTGCACACAATCTTATGCACGTGTGGTTTGTTACTGACCACTAAACCGCATTGTGCGGAAGAACAATCCTCTTCTATGGCGCTTTCTAGTGCTTCAATTTATCTTGAATAGTGCATTCTCGTATTCAGAACTTATTTGTTTGAGTTTCTCACAATTATCTTACAGTTGACCGATTTTATTTCATTTAAAAAATATGTTTAACACTAAGCTCAGTTTTTGTACCTAGTATACAAGGTATGAGAAGTTTTGAAAGACCTAGGAAAACATAGCATGACAAATAAAGCAAATTCTGATAAAGAAAAGAGCAAGAAACCTTTCTTATAGGAGAGCATATAAGGTGAAATGTATGGACAAGAGAGAAGCGAAAGATGTGTTACAGGATGAAATGAAAGGGAGATTATTTCTCCCTGTCTAGGCTAATAGGAGCATGCCATGATAGCAATGATGATGATGGTAAATTAACTTAATGTACGACATACATTCATATGGAATACAGCATACATTTATATGTAACACAATGCATTTATGCCACTACGATACATAAGTTTCTGGCCTGAACAAATTAGAGCGCATATGGACAGATGTACTATCTGCCACATCCAAACATGGTCAGGCGATGTAAAAGTTAAAATTTCATACTTTTACTCTTAGAAATATGTCAACATGACCCGATAGAGAAATAGAGATTTTTTTTATTCCGATATATTTCGAAATATTGAAAATTGAATATTTATTACGCGATTATTAAGATTCTCTCAATTAAAGGGAAAAGTATGGCAGTAATTAAACAACGTTTAGATGCTGTAATTTAATTTCTACAGGGTCTTTTGCATCTTTTTAAAAAAAACTTGATAACCGCGCAATATTAAATTTTCTACATTTCAGAATATAATGAAACAACCCGTCTTTTATCGGTTTTAGTTAATATACTACGGAGGGTAGACATTTGCAAATTTAACTGTATCATCGTCTGACCATGCGCTCGGAGTTGCAGGCGTACTATCAGTCCATACACGCTCTAACTTGTTAACAAAACGGAAACTTTTGGATCACAGGGGCATAATAAAAAAAATATTGTTACACAGAATTATCAACCAATCACTTGAATTTATAAAAATGGCTAAATCAAAATCATGAAAAACTTATCCTGCGTTATTGAAACGCTTTATTATAAAGTAGGCATCGTTCTACTGACAAAAACTTATGTATCCTTACCTCGGACGACTATACAAATACTGAAGAACTTTAGTCTCCATGATAATGCCACTCCAATTTTCCATTATGCATAGGAACTTGACATTTTTTCAAAATCTGGTTAAATGGATAGGCATGTTTTGCTCAACCTAGTTAACGTATACTACACATAACTTGCACTTCAGGCTTATATACTTGCTTAGCCATTATTTTATAATTCATTCAATCCACATATCCAAACTATCTTGAAGCTCCATTATTTTATAATTCATTCTATCCACATATCCAAACTATCTTGAAGCTCCATTATTTTATAATTCATTCGATTCACATATCCAAACTATCTTGAAGCTCCATTATTTATCGTAGTAAGAATAATTTCGTTTTATTCACGTATTCATTTATGATGTCTTGATTCCGCTTTCTTTCATACATTGGTACCCTACATTTTTTTAGTGCACTCGTTTCCACAACATTGATTTTCACTTTTATTCTTTTTCTACCAAGTCCAAGCTACTCACTCTTCCATACATCAAGGTGGGCAAAGAGAAAATAATAAATGAAATGAACAAAATCAAACGGGTACTCAGTGGTAAATAGTGGACGGTTTTTAAAAGTGTATTGTGCATTTTTCTCGTGAACCTAGGCCTAATTTGTTTTTTACCCTCCATAGTTCCTCCCGATATCGTGGACTCCGCGACCAGCTCAGACGTGGTAGTCAAAGAAGGTGCCACAGCTCAGCTATCTTGCGCTGCACGTGGCTCCCCACAACCCAGCGTCACTTGGCGTCGGGAGAACAGTCGCCCCTTGCCCTTACCAAATGGCACTGAAGGTTAGTAGCACTATTTTTTTTCTTATTTATAATTGACAATAATTTTACCCGATAGCCTGCCTACTTACACTGACTTTGCCAGGCTTGCTTTATTTTCAATTTTGAAAAAATGTAGGTAACATTTTGAGCTGCCTACAGCCAAGGTTACCTTTTCTTATTTAACAGGTATATCACTTATTTAAGGAATTCTCGTGCTTCCATAACAAAAAGTTTTCGTATGCGTAATGATCATGCTTTTCTAACTTTGGAATAGTATCAACAGAAATGGAGTTCCTTGAGTTATTAAAAAATACAAGTTCGAGAATATCATAATGTAGATTTCTCAGGATGGAAACTTAATTCATCCCTAATAACAAAAATAAATGGCGAAAAACTTAAAAATGACAGTCATTATGTCCATAAATTTTTAGAAAGCGAATGTTAACAAGGTTATGAAAAGTAATTTCCAATACATTCATAATTTCTCGAACCGCTCGCTTTCCTTAGATATTTCCAGTGATTACTTTTGCTGGAACTCAATTTTTCTCATCGCATTAACCGTTCTTTTATTGGTAGAGGACATTTCGATTTTATACATTTAGGATATGTAAAAAGTCTTCACTTATAATCTGTATCAACATCGATGCTTCTAATGAACCGGAGCACGTGGCCTTAATGTCACTTCTATAGCTAAGAAAATAAAAACAAATGAAAACTTTATCTAACGAAATAAAATTTCATTCACTTATAACATTAAAAAGTTTTAAAAAAGTACAACAGTCACATCTAAAACTATTTTATTGAATTGAACTCTTTAAAATATAAACAATTTAACTGAAAGCGAATTAAACACAAGTCAAGTTTTTTTTAACATATTTTGTAAAATGTATTCACTAGAAGAATACAACATGAAACAAAAAGTAACACATACGAGTATATGTTAAATTTATATTTAAATAATCAAGGGATTTTATCGAAAGTAGTTAAAATAAATAGGAATGTTGAAAAATTGAAGTATCATGTTTGTGATTCATAAAATTGACAAGAGAAACCTTTTTAAAAAGGTCATTCAGGGCTATGATGAGTATTTACTCTTGAAGAAATAAATACATATAAAAACAAATTTGGTATTCATAACGCTTTTTTGTAGATGCACATACATACATATCACCAGCCGTGCCTCTTGTGGGGTAAGCAGACAACACAGATCTTCAGTCTCCCACTATCCAAGCACACAATATTCACCTTCTCTACATACATACATCTCGTCATACACAATCTTCCATTATTCAATATCTGTTACACTTGATTCAAGCAATTTTTTCTCAGTTTACCTCTTCCACGCACACCTTTCATTTCTGACTTGTACACTCGGTTAGTCATTCTTTCATCGTCCATTCTTTCCACATGTTTTAATCATTTTAAAGCACCTTTCTTCATCTTTATGATGAAAGTATCCAAGTAGATGAAATCGTAGATGAAAGTATTCAAAATCAAGCTTCATAATCTTGACTAGCACTTTATATTACGAGTTTTTATTCATAAATTTGAAACTTAAAAAATCACTTAAAAGTGCGGTGCATCAACTAAAATAATGGTTCAGTAAAATGTTTATGGGATCCATAAAAATTTAGGTAAAAAAACATATAAATACTCAGAAACAGTTTAAATTATTGTTAAATGTGTAAAGCAGAAAAACTCACCTGCAGTTTATGTGAAATACGAAAAGACTGATGATTATGATAAAATTCGTAAAAAAAATACTTGTGTATTCCCAGTCAAATAATCTTTTTTCCATCGTATGACTCATTGATATGAAATAAAAATATATATATAAGTACTTTTTAAATCTATCAGAAAAATAGCGAAAAAAGTATCAGCCGATAAAACGAGGGGAAAAATATTTTTTTCAACCTCGACATATGGGTATGTTTGTGAGATCTGTTATATTTTAAACTTAATCGTAGCTTTAAAAAAATGTATGGACAATTTACCAAAAAACAAGCTTATTTGACACTTCCTAATCCTGAGAAAATCTTTAAACCCAAGAAAACCAATCCATCTAATCGATTAATATCACTAAAGTTAGTTGTAGCTTCTCTTTATTCACAACTAAAGAGCTATTCTGATATAAAAGTAAAGTTTTGTAAAATAACTTGAGGATAACATTTACTTAATCCCCTTTCTAGAGTAGAAGAGCCTTTGACCGAGACAAGGATTATCAGTTGAACATATTTCATATAATGAATTGACCTCTTGACTCTCTTGAAAGAAACTTGCGCGCTGAAAGGGGAAACCCAAAAGGTTTCGTGGCTTTTATGTTTAAAACGACGAGATGCTGAGTCATTCGTACAAATCGGGCTGAAATAAACTTTTGTGAATCCCTTACGAGGAAAATTAACATAATTCAACTTGTTCATAAGATAAACAGATACTTTATTGGAAGTTAACTTATTCATCAGATATCATTGTATTATGTAACTTCTTATTTTATTCGACTAAAAATTTAATAATATAAGCAATAAAAATACATTAGCTCAGCTCCCTTTGAGTTGGGTAAACAAATTCTACGTAAATCAAAAAGCTAAGAAAGTTTAAATAAATCTGTTCGATCACTCGTATTTACGCAAAAATCATATCATACAAAACGATATAAAATCAAACATATTAACTAATAAATTAAAAAAACAAAACCTTTTTGTTTTTAGCATATTTAAACTTTTACTTTATAGTATTCCTTTTAAGAATATTTAATCAAATATTACAACATTTTGGCGTCGTCTTCGTTGCCGGGCCCGTAGTCGAGGATTCCTCCGCCACTCCAACATCAATCTTGAACCGTTCTTCCATGTCGATTATGTGATATTCTGTGAGAAAACAGCTTGATCCTGGATACGCACTCCCTCCCGCAAATGTAACAGATATGTGGACCCTGCTGAGCCGCCCAGCCATGCTGACGTATGTTCGCAGCGCGCTGACTGTTTCTCATACATCTAGCCGCTGAGACGCCATCAGCCCGAGAACATATGGTTCTCCACCCCTCACGGTCCGGAGCCACCTGCTCTCAGTCCTCTGGCGCCCCACACAAAGTAAGCAAGTCTCGTAGACTGTCCCTGTAGCGTTTCATCTGCCCACTAACACTTCGCTTGCCCACCACTTCCCCGTACAAGACGCATTTTGGAAGTCTATGATCACCTATGCATATCAAATGCCCGGTTCACCGCAATTTCGCATTTACAACCATATCTTATGTTATATAGGTTTACAGTTGGAGCGTTGCAGGGCCGAAACATTTGTGACATGATCACTCCTGTGAATCCGAAGAATTCGACGAAGGAAACGCTGGTGGAATATTTCAAGGCATTGAATGTGGCATACTACTCAAAATAAAGAGAGCTTTAGAATGTGAAGGGGAAAACGTGACGTATTATTAATATATCGAATTCAAACTGAGTCAGATTTGAACGATATTTGGAAGTGGAGTCAAATCTGTAAACTTTTAAATTTCATTGTTTCAAAATTGAAACTCTTCCCTTTTTCCAAAGCTATGTTTTTTAATTGATAATGCATATACTCGTATATTTTTAAAGAACTGATAATAAAAAGAGTAGAATTCATTAAATATTTGGGTATTAACTATATGATAACTGTAAGCTCTCATTTGGCCCTCAAGTACGAGTAGAAGAGCTTCGTGAGTCTAATTATAGAGTATTGGAAATATTTGATACGAGTTTCATAGTCGGGAGAGAGAGGTTTTCATGTCTTTCTATACTAAGCTGGTACGTAGCAAATTAAAATGTGGATATTTAGTATGGAACCCGCGGGATATTCGTTACTCTTAATTGGTGGAGAAGGTCCAAAATAAATGCTTGCGGGAGTGCGATTTTTACCAGTGGCCTTATTACATGGGGTCTCTTGGGATACTATCATTAAGCGTGAGGAGCGATGTGAGACTATCTACTTATATATTTTAATTGATGACTGTAGCAACATCTAATTCATCTATGATTGAAAATATACGACGTGGCCTAGAATAAGGTTTTTTTTTTGGAAAAAAAATACATAGTAAAACAATGGTGTGTAATCTACTTAAATGACTGCGAACATGTTACAAAAATTTGGGAATTTAAATTTAAAATAAACATAATCGATTGAGCGAACGACGCCCTTCGCGTCCTTCCTTCTTTAAGCGTTCTCGAGGAGTAAAGGAAATTAAAGTGCACTTCATTGATCTGTTTACACTGGCAATAAGTAGAATCAACCTGACAAGTGATATTCTTATATCTTGCGGGATGTGTCTTTTAAATAAGGTCTCGGATATTGACATGTTTAGCATTTCAGAAAATATTTTTAAAAACATGTTGGGGTTTCTTAGTAATACGAGTTAATTGGTTTGACGTGACAATTATTTCTCACAACTGAATATATTTTTCTTTGAGGTTTGTGTGTAATTGGGTTTAACTTGTATGTGTAAGCTTTAAAAACAAATAAAAGTAGAGTCCGCGCGCTGTAAGGAAAGAATAGTGCAGAAGGGAGACCACGTTTCTTTATTTATTATATATTCAGATTATTTAGTTTATTTATTTAATATTTTATTATTTTCAAAATACAGAAGTGGATTTTTTGTTTAGAACAAATATTTGTTTATTGATACAGAAAAAGAAAGTTTGAAAGAAACAAGAAGTTTTATTTATTTCCAACAAAGCTTATATTTACAAATACACAATGGAAAATTTTAAAGAAATAGAAATGTTTATTTGTTTTTTAGAAACGTATTGGTTAAGAAACACAGCATATAAATGTTATTAAACATAACAATACAACATAAAAATACAAAAAAGAACTTAATTTATTGTACATAAATAAATTTAGAAAAGAAACAGTCTCGTTTTATTTCACAAATTAAATTATTCACAGTTTGATGATGAATCACTATCACTTGCTTCACTTAAACTTATTATGAAATTGTGGGTTTCACTTATATGGTCAAACATGATTTCTCTTTTCCAATATTCCGACTCTATGTCTTTCACGTGGCTACATATTCTGTTCCACTCTTCAGAGTTTATCAAAGAAACTTTTTCTATTACTAATTGATCCACTGTATTCAATGTAAACTGTACATTTCTAGAACCAACATAACCTTTTGACAGAGGCCCAAATTTTCTTGATCGGGTTATAGTCAGGGTGATATGGCGGAAGGCGCAAAACATCGTGGTCATGTTCTTGAAGCAGTCTGTCGATTGCAAATTCATTAAAATTGTTTTTATGACACGTTATTAATTTGCACAATTCGGGTTTCAGCATATCGTTGGATAAAGGTATATTTTTTCGAGTAAACCATTGCATCATATCGGCTCTTTTAGTATTTGAATTTGGCGCAGGATTAATTACTTTGTTGCGACATGATGCATTGTCTATAACTACAACGGACCGGGAATCTAAATTTGGTGTTAATTTTTCCGTTAGCCACTTTCTATAATTATCGAAATTCATATCGTTATTATAATCTCCGGTCATTTCCGGTGTGACTTATGAATGAGAAGACAATTTGTTAAAAATCCGCTTTCACCCCCTGCGTGGACAATAATGAATCGAGATCCTTTGGATATGGGCTTCCGAAGTCCTTCATTGGAATTACTATATTGCTCTATCCTCTTGAAGATGCGTGGCTTGTATGCATGTAAGTCTCGTCGGTGTAGACAATCGGCCTTCTTTCTTCTCCGTATTTCTTTATTGCTCTTAAATACGCAATTCTTTTAAACACAATGTAAATTTTTTCTTGAAGTATTTTTAAATTGTCTTTGGTTTTCCGCCATTTGAATCCCATAGATTTTACAATCTCCCTCAGTTTCGTTTCGCCACCGGAAAAAAATATTGATTCCCGTAAAATTGGTAATAATGTTGGGATTGTCGGCAGTACTTTTTGATTTATGTGAAAATCATTATTGCATCTCCTAATGACGCACTCATCAAAATTGTCGATCTGTATTGTATTTGGCCGATTACTTTTCTTTTTTGGTGACTAGGTGGCTTCTTCTTTCCCATTGTTTCTATTGGAATATACAACCAATTTTATGGAACTTTGTGATATTCCCGTGGCCTTTGAGACTTCAGCGATTACAACTAAAAAAAGTTAAAATAGTATAAAAATATATAAATAGTATGAAACAATAAGTACGTAGACATACACATAAATAAAAGAATAACAATAAACAAACCTTGCCGTGAGTCTCTCGTGATTTCTTAACGTAGTCGTAAACATTTAAAATGACTTCTTTAGTTTGACCGGACAACGTCTTTCCTTTTCCTAGCTTTATAATATCACACGAGTTTGAATTATTACTAGAAATCATGGTGACACTATTTTTTTGACACGATGACACACTAATACTAGAAAATGACCAATCAGCACACAGAAGTTGATTAACACAATCACACGCTCTGTGTACCTACGCTATAATACAATACAGTCACAAATTCTTTCCTTATTCCGCGTGGACTCTTCTATTGTTGGAATTAAAAAGTACTATTTAATTAAAATTTTAGTGTGGATGTTATTCAAGAACTGCTGAAGATATTGATTCGAATATAATTGTTCCCCACGGAAATGGTCGTAAAATAATATATGTAATTTTAATGGTTATGAGTTGTAAGGAAGTAATGTATGGTATATATCGAAATTGTTAAAAAAAATTAGGTGTGTAGAGGAAAAAAGCCCGGAAAAAGATTATCATCATAACTCTGGCACTATCTTAGTTATATCTCGGATGGTTGTGTTGTCTACAAATCGGTTGACTTTAACAAAACTATCCTTAAAGTAAGCCACTGATTGATTGGTTTGTTTTTTTGTTTCTATTTTTTAAATTTCAAAACTTAAAAACTTGTGCTGAGCTATCAATATGTATATATATATATATATATATATATATATATATATATATATATATATATATATATATATATATATATATATATATATATATATATATATATATATATATATATAT
>CATKWJ010000511.1:0-15128 GCA_949825065.1 Odontocerum albicorne | reverse complement strand
GGACGCGCAACACTTCGAGATCAACTATTTGCTTTAAATAAAAGCTTCTTTAAAGTAAGTTATTTAAATAAAATTGGATGATGCCGTTATTATGTAAATATTAAGCTTTTATGGAATATTATTTTCAATCAGAAGTTCTCAACCTTCGAGTATAAACGTTTTTGTTTAAGTTTTATTCTAATAACACTATTGATATCCTGGTCATTATATTCAAGCTCTTTAATTAAAGGTAATTATATTGTTTATGGAGCAAATAAATAAAGCTAGAAGACCGAAAAAAATCAAATAAAATTTTTAAGCTGAATTTTTTGTCGAATATTTTTAACGATTCGTTAGTTTCCAATTATTTTGAGTAATTTCGAAATCGTTAGGAAGTCTTGATATTTTTAAACCTTTTTGGTATTTTGGTTTAGGATTTAACATGTAACACGCATGTTAAATCCTAAACCAAAATACCTGTGGCCTGACTAGTCCACCTACAGTATTAGCTGGGACGACCAAGGTCTGAGTGAATGTGATGGAATACAAGTAGCCTGAACGAGTGGACTTGTTTTTGCTAAATAATTAGTGTAAGAATTGTTATCTAGTTATAAGTAGTATGTAGGTGTTAATTATTTCTAAGATCTCATATATTAAGATTGAATAAATAAAATTAAATGACATGTAGGAAAATAAGATTAAGTAAGTGCATAAATAATTAAGTAAGTGCATAAATAATAATTAAGATTAGTTATGTAATAAATTTGTATATAGGTATAGCCTTGACAAATGTTTGTACAATAATTTACTTTGTTTAATAAAAAAAAACATATAACACGCAATAAATCCAGATGATTTTATCTTATACAATGGAAGTTTAATATGATATAATAAAAGTCCTTTTTAATAGGTTATCCACCCACTAATTGTACGTTGAAAAACCATTATCTACTATGTGTTATTTAGCTCTCGCGCGCGCCTGCTCTGAAATGACACTTGAATTAATTTACTTAGTAATTTTAGTTAAATTGGGTGATCGAAAATATTTTTCAGATCTCCACCATAGTGAGATTTTTTAATTACATTATTTTGTTTTTTTTATATCCGTTAAGCATCAAATGAATATGAAAAATGTGCGACTATTTTAAAAAAGACCGCATCCCCCCCATCGTACTTCACAATTCCGCCAAATATGGAGACCTGAGAGCTAAACTCAGGTCTCAAAACATTCACTTCTCCTCGAAGGTGCAGCCCAATGGTGATCTTAAAATCACCACTGAAACCGTAGAGGCCTACCGCTCCCTAGTCCACATTACCGATTCTCTCGCCATTCCATACCACTCTTTCCATTTGGAGAGCGAGAAGCCCCTGCTAGCCGTCATCCGCGGCCTACCGACCCCTATCAGCGTCGAGGACATTTCAGATGAACTCAAATCACTCGATTATCCGGTTTTAAATGTGTATCGCATGAAAAACCGGAATCGAGTGGAACTCCCCATGGTCATCGTCAAGATGACAAGGGACTCTTCCGCAAAGCGCATCTTCACCGAACTCCACGGTGTACTCGATATTCGAGTCACAGTGGAGGAGCTGAACAAGCGCAAAGGCATGGGCCAGTGTCATCGATGCCAACAGTTTGCCCATTCCGCCGGCAACTGCCACGCCCCAGCCAACTGTGTGAAATGCGGTAGAACGCATCACACATCTGAATGCAGGAAGCCCGCGGACACTCCCGCCACCTGCTGTAACTGCGGAGGCCCACACACGGCCAACTTCAGAGGCTGCCCACGCTTCCCCAAGAGCAACCTCCCTTCAATCGCTCCCCACCACCACTTCCAGACCTCGCAGCCCTTACGCCCCCTCATGGATGGCATCTACCAACGCCCCTCCACCAACGCCCCCTTACCGAACGCCCCCTCGGCAAACAACGCCACACGGCGATTCCCCAACGCTCCCCAGAGTGCATCGAAACCAGTCACTTCCAACGCGTCATACGCGAACGTCGCAACTCATCGCCCCCTATTATCAACATCTACACCCCAAAACTACATATTGCCCGCCGCCCCCCCCCCCCAAATCGCGATCTCATTTTGAATAACTTAAAATCAGCCATCACCGAAGCCATGAACCTCCTCAACTACATCCAAGAACATGGCTCGCACCTATAAACCATCCCATATATCCGCCGCGTTCTGGAATGCAAACGGTTCCCTCAGAACACATAAACAAGAGGTCGAGGATTTCCTTCTCGAGCACAACCTGGACGTGTTGCTGATAACGGAAACGCATCTCAAACCGAGCTACCGTTACAGCATCCGTAACTACTACTGCTACAGAGACGACCGCCTCATCGGCAGAAAAGGCGGCACCGCAACTCTCATCAAAAGCACAATAGACCACTGCCACATCCCCTCCCCTTCCACCGTCAACATAGAATCCACATGCGTAGTGGTGAACACCGCCAATCACGGCCCTCTTAAACTTTGCGCGACTTATCTTCCACCTACCTCCCCACTTGTCGAGTCTGAATTGGACTCATTCCTCGCAGATAATATCCCCACCATCATGGCGGGAGATCTAAATGCTAAACACCCCTTCTGGCACAGCCGCACTTCCAACACTCACGGTAATAAACTTGACGAAATCTCCTCCCGGAAAAGATACTTCGTGGAAGGACCCACGTCTCCCACCCTCTATCCACTAATAGACAATCATCGCCCTGATGTCATCGACATCATTGTCCATAACGACATTCTCTATCAAACAGATCTCACGACTGTTCACCAGCTTCAATCCGATCACTACCCGGTATTACTTCAATTGACGGATGGCTTACCACCCTTCTCGCCCTCAGCCCCTCCGCGACACATCACCTCGTGGAGCGATTTCGCTATTAACGTCGACAGCAGCATCAAAATACCGACAACCTTCCCCGACACGAACTCCATAGACGCCGCTATAAATGACTTCACAACCACCATCAAATCCGCTCTCACATCCTCTTCAAAAGAGAGACCAGCCGATAAACCCGAACTTCCCCTTCCTCCACATATCAAAATACTGATTATGGAAAAAAACAAAACCAGAAAGTTGTGGCAAAACACAGCTGTCCCCTCTTACAAAACCGACTACAACAGATTAGTCAAAAAAATCAAACACCTCCTACAGCAACTCCGCAATGACAAATGGTCAGACTTCGTCGAGTCTCTCGAATACAATGATGGACTCAAATGGAAACTAACGCGTAGCCTTAGAAAAACGCCCTCCCGACCCAGCTCTCTTCAAGGACCAAATGGCCCCGTTTTCTCTGCTCGCGACCGCGCAGAGACCTTTGCTGACTCTCTAGCTAATATCTTCTCGCCAAATGCAGACCTCTCTAACCCCTCTCACTCAATAATGGTCGACAACGCAGTTGCCGACATATTAAATGAGCAAACCCCCCCCACCACAGACTTCTTCTCACCGTTAGAAATTCAATCTATCATAAAAAATCTCATCAACAAAAAAGCCCCCGGCCCCGATAAAATCAATAATCTCACCTTGAAAAAACTTCCGAAAAAAGCCATTTACGCCCTTACCGCCATTTACAATGCCTGCCTTCGACATAAATTCTTTCCAACCCCATTCAAAAACGCCGACGTCATCATGTTCCCTAAACCGGGTAAAAGCCACGTTATCCCTGAAAATTACAGACCGATCAGTCTGCTCCCGACTCTAGGTAAAGTGCTCGAAAAATTAATCCTAGAACGTCTCTCGTTAGAAACTTACTCACGTAACATCATCCCAGATTCGCAACACGGATTTAGGCCATTACACTCTACCAACCATCAGCTTCTTCGCGTTGTAGAACACATCATCAAATACTTCAGCTCCAAAGGCCTCACGACCCTCCTTTCACTAGACGTGGCGAAAGCCTTCGACACAGTCTGGCTCAACGGACTCATATTCAAACTGCACAAGTCAGGTATTCCCCTCAGACTAGTGCAAATCATCGCATCATTCCTTGAAAATCGCTCCTTCTCCGTCAAAATAGACGGTATAAACTCATCCCCTCGCCTCATTCTGGCAGGTGTGCCCCAAGGTGCACTGTTGTCCCCTATCCTGTATAACATATACACGAGCGATATGCCCCAATTTTCACGTACACATTGTATCACCGCGCAATACGCTGACGACACAGCCTTTCTCTCTTCATCGAAATATGAGTCCGTATCCCACAACAGACTGCAAGACTTCATTCCCATTCTGGAGCACTGGTGCACCAAATGGAAGATCAAAATAAATCCCACCAAAAGCACAGCAGTCCGCTTCTCACGCAGATACATCAAACCCATCAGAACTCTTAAACTCTTCGGCCAGAGCGTCCCATGGTCAAAACACGTAAAATACCTAGGCCTCACATTAGACAGTAGACTCTCGTGGCATAAACACGCCCTCAATATCAAATCAAAAGCTCACGGAACACTCAAATCATTATTTCCCTTGATCAGTAAATACAGCAAACTTAGCACGCGCACTAAACTCCACCTATATAAAGCGATCGTCAGACCGCAACTGACATACGCCCTTCCGGTCTGGGGCCACGCGAAGAAAACAACGCTACATCACATTCAGATCATTCAAAACAAAGCCCTCCGCATAATTTTAAAAGCACCCTACATCGTCCGTAATTCAAGACTCCACGCAGATACCAAACTACATACTATCCCCGAACATATGCGCGCTCTGGCCGAAAGGTTCTACAGCTCTATATCCCGTCATCCCAACCCAGTCATAAAAGCCTTAGATAACTACAACGCGAACACCAGTTACAGACACAGTCGTCCGAAATCAATATTGCGAAACATCCCCCCGACCCCCCCCTCTTTAACTCTAATCATCCCCCCAAATGACCCCCCGATTGTCACTCTGAACACCCCATCATCGATAATTCCTCCGGCAGACAGTTTACCCCCATAGGCAACCGCATTTCTCACCTTCAATAAACATTTTCTACACCTTAATATATTTATAAAAGTCACACACATTTCCCCACTCATTTACTTATCTACATATACTATATACATTCTTATAATTTATTCACAATTCATTTTTTTTTTTTTTTTTTTTTTTTTTTTTTTTTTTTTTTTTTTTTTTTCACCCATTCAATATAAAACAGTGTGTGACGACACAAATTTATGTATATTTGTATTTAATATTATGTACATATCATCATATTTATATATGTATTTAATCGTTTATAATTTCTCATAATCATTCATAAAATCAAAACAATTACCACAAACCTATCCTTTCCCGATTCCCAAAAAGATCCAAAAATTTCCAATAAATATCTTAACAGTCAGAACTTATCCGATGAAGGAGTAAGGTGTCCTACCATCGGACCGAAACTCCGAACAAGCTATCCATCACTTGTAATACTCGTATGTTTACACGAATTTTATTTCAAAAAAATTGTTTAGAAGTTTCGTTATTTACAATAAATACGAGTACACCATATAAAATATGTTATGTATAGGTAAATATTGTAGTTTAAAATGAAGTTAAATATTGTACAAAAATTATAACACTTAATTATTCAACTTTGATAATCTGTTGTTTAAGTATTCCTTATTTAATTTTTATTAAAAAAAATGTTTCCCGGAATGAGTTACATTTTATCTTAATTATCGATATTTTTTAATAAAATGTTTTAAAAAATTTGACAATATTTCTGACGTTTTTTAAATTGGGAAAAAGTAGTCTTAAATGTACAAACACACTTTTTTAATGTTGAAATGTTGTACTCGTACTTGATATTCATCAAAGTTACTAGCACAACCAATCATCTTGAAAAGTGATAACGGAATATTTTATTTTCCTCTCAATAGTTCTGACGTGTATTAGTTTGATTGGTATTTTTTGCAGATTAGGGTTCCGTACAACATTAAATGATCAAACAAAAAATCTAAGATTTTTTTTATCCATCCATCCGACTTAATGATTTAACTTTTGAAGTAAGCAAAATGGAAAAAGCGCCCAATTTTACAGTAGCAAAATATTTTCTTTCCTATGAATTAATAAAAAATGTTCCTTATACTCGTACAGATTATTATGTTAACACAATACGTTATCATTACTTCATCAAAATACAATATTATCTAATTTAACGATTTATATTGGTATTAGAAGTATAAGTTATAGAGCTTATAAAAACTTGTATCGAAGGGTTGAAAATATAGTTCAATTAAAATTATCGGTGAATTTTCTGAATGACGACGTAACTATTAGCTTTTGATAATGCCCATCAAGGCAGCGTGATTGATATTTCTCATCAACGCGGGTAGAAATTTCAACTTCTAACTTTCCAGCCAACAAGAGTATTCATAGCTTTTTCTCAAAATGAGTCTTTTTATGGGACATTATAATTTTCAAAACTTAGGTTGATCGTACTTACTACAACGGATATAAGTTATTTTGTTTTCATTTTTAATATATTTGCGTACAATTGTTAAAATTAAAGCAAGCCCAATACTTTGTTTTGGAGGTAGTTTTTTAAAATTTCCAACATTGTGTTTTACTTTAAATTAATTTAGTGACGTAACCTAGCAACATCGTGTATCTAAATTTGTAGACATTAAAATTAAGTATATTAAATAGTCTATAAAAAACACTTTTCTATTACTTATTGAGCAGCTTCTAACTATTTGAAGTGTTATACTATTGGAGCAATATATACTGGATCGTCTAAACCGACCGTCATTTTTGGTCTCATATTTGACTTCCTTCAAAATACTACAGAACTTATTTGATATTTTTAAATTCTGTTGATTAAATACAAATAACAGAAATATAACAAAGAAATTTACTGTTGTATATTCCAATATGGAATCCGACAACGATGAACAGTTAATAAATTTTAACCATTTGATGTTGGTTTTATGTACAAATAATGAATTACCCAGTAAATGTTTAAATTCCGATCATAATTAGGGCAAATCGGTATTCCAAAAGGTTTTAATGACGATAAAATTTCTACAAATTTTATAGTTCACTTTATTGATCCTGTGGATTCATTCATGTTTTTAGATTATTTTTTTTAATGCTTTTGTCAGTTCATTGAAACTGGTGTCACTAATTTAATTAAAATAAATAAAACTATCAAAAGGTTTAATTAGATTTTCCCAAATATATTATTTCGCTTTGTATAATAGAGTAACATTAAAAATAAATTGTGTTATTGTGTGCAATACAATCTTACGGGCTTATTGCAATGTGGTAATCTCTTTCAACTAACTAGACTGATATTAAAGATATTTTAGAGTAAATCTGATTCAAGGTGAACAAAATGGTAACCAATGGAAATCGAATTCGTTACTCTCGGGTCGGAAGACAGGCAAATACCAACTGGGCCACGGATGTCGTCGATGGATAAATGAAATTCAATTTAAAAAAATGTATAATTAGACAACCACGTGAGAAGCATTAAAATACATTTTAAATTATGGCAACTGTCTGAATTCTTGTCCAATGTTATCACCAAATATTGATTTCATCAATTGAATGCCGCCCATAGGTTCACAGTAAAGGAATAATACTACGATCTATACATTTTTAGGAAGTCTTTTAAGTAGTCTGTTAGAGGCAGACAAAGGCCATGAAGCCTTTAAAATAGATAAAAAAACACGTATTCACCGGCTGGATGGAAGAAGGAACCGAATGAAGAACTGTTTGTGAAGAATAAGGGACTTGAAGCATTTACGGAATTCTCGAGAATGTAAAGTATAAAGTATAAAGTTACCATGAGTTCCTAACTGGCTCACATAACTTCAGGCTAACGAGGATATCAAACCCATCCGCTCAACGGAGGATAAACGTGCGCAAACCATCACTCGCATAACCCGAAGTTGAGTTGAGCATAATGGTTTCATGCCCCGGGTGACCTGTTGATTCGCCAGCTCTTTATTATCAAATTTGGTTTCATGCCCCGGGTGACCTGTTGATTCGCCAGCTCTTTATTATCAAATTTGGTTTCATGCCCCGGGTGACCTGTTGATTCGCCAGCTCTTTATTATCAAATTTGGTTTCATGCCCCGGGTGACCTGTTGATTCGCCAGCTCTTTATTATCAAATTTGGTTTTCATTTGACTAACTTAAATTTAGCTGCATTTCAAGTTTTTTTTTTTAAATTATAGTCTCATGTTTAGCAATTTTTAATTTTCACTGCTCTGGATATGGTTAAGAAATTGCATTTTAGAGTTTATTTTGTTCTAATTGCTATATTTTTTTAACTCACTCATGCGAATTTTGTGTTTTTCCGATTCTGCTTAAATTTTTTGTCCTTTTTTTGTGATTTTCAATTTTTTGTAATTGGGTTTACTTACCTATGATATTGAAGCATGAACACTTACTCAGGCCTCGACAGGCAAAAACCAGAAACTTAAGAAATGTGGTGCTATCGAAGAATGAAGAAATAATAGTATCATGGATTGACAAAGTCCACAATGATGACATCTTAAAACGGATGAATAAATAACATACTCGTATATCCACCACAAGGAGAAAGTAACATACTTTGGACGTATAATGCAAGTAGAAAAATATGAGATAATTCAACTATATTGTGGGAGAAAATTCAGAGAAAAAGAACGACAAGAATATGCATCTCCTGGTCAAAGAACTTACAGGGGTGATATCATTATGATACCAAATATTTATTAAAATCAGTTACCTCCGAGGTCAAGGCAATTCTGATAATCGCCATCACCTGAACAAGAGATGAATTCCCCTTGGTTGCAGTCCTAAGACTGGTTTGCAGCAATTTCAACTCTTCTCCTCCATTCCCCCCTGTCCTGTGCGGCTCTTTTTAAATCTGTATATGTTGAGCAGCGCACGTCCACCAACAGGTCCTCCAGGTACTCTCGGCGTGGGCGTCCCCTAGAGTTTGTCCCCTCGGTCATACCCTCCATTATGGCATGCAAGAGGCCCTCTTGTCGTATTATATGACCGATCCATCTTGCACGCCTTTCGGACAGGATCCTGAGCAGGTGCCTTCCTCCTTCGATTCATTGGAGAACCTCTTCATTTGTGATGCGGTCTCTCCAGGAAATTCCTAATAGTCTTCTATAGGACCACATCTCAAAAGCCTCTAGTCTTCGTCTATCTCTTTCGGATAGGCACCATGTCTCGCAGCCGTACATCAAGATACTCCATACATAGGTCTTGATGAGGAGTATTCTCAGTTTTAGGTCTATATTATTTGATTCTATTATTTTCGACCTTTTATTAAATGCAAGTCTAGCCTGATGTATACGGCTGTCGACCTCGCTCTTGGACCGACCGTCCCATGTTATTTTGCTCCCGAGGTAGACAAACTCCTTGGTGTTCTTTAGTGGTTTACCCGACATCACTATTCTCATCTGGTGTTGCGCTCGGCCTACAGTCAGAGATGAATTAAAAGAAAGAAAAGAAGGTTTATCATTCAGAAAAAAGTGGTATTTTAAGTCAGATTTTCAATATTTTTTATATGAAATTTGTATCATCCTTGTAGTCCGTTCTTTATTAAAGATCGGAGACACAGCATTTCCTGCATTGTTCTTAATTAGCTTCATTATCTGGTTAAATACTCATCCTGGTCCAAGTCTGGTCCAAGTCTCTTCCGATCTCATCGGTCCAGTTGTCCATTCCAACTTATTATGGGAAGACCTTCAGGTGTTTTTTACCCTAGACTATAAAAATAAATAAGGAATCTTACTTTTTCTTGATTATTTTACAAAAAAGTCTTTGATCCCTGTAATTTTTTTCTGAAATAATCCATCACTACCTTAACTTTCTGGATTTCGAACGTTATTGAGACAACATAACAACTCTCGTAAGTAGCTGAGTCAAATTAAATATGTCCATTGGTTCAAGTCTCGAAGCTCATTATTTCTTATTATCATGTTTGCACGGTCAAATAACATGAGTTTTTATTACCCCTGTTGATGCGCCAGCGAACCATTATCCCCTTGACTGTATATTGCGATATACTCGCAAGTTCCCTTTTACTGGATGCTGTTAATGCAATAGCGGTGTCACCGTTACTCGCCAACGGATAATTTTCATTTCTTCTATTTTTAGTCTGCCATTAACTCGTCTAAAGTTTTCAATATTATATTAACTATACTGCATACATTTAGTAGTGGTGAAGATAGACATCATCCTCGTAACCCTTACTTTTCTGACGTACATGCCAACAAACACCAAATTCATTGACTTGACTGAGAAATCTACCTGAACCATTTTGATTGAACTATCAAAAAAGAAAAATAAGTGTAGTGATTTCCCGTTGCCCTCTGTACCGCAAGACTCTGACCGTTAAATCTGCTACATAAAATGATGCCAACATCTAATCTGGTTAGAAGGTCCTCCTCGACACCTTAAGGTAATACTGCAATGAGTTATGTTAAAAAAAGTATGATAGGGGGAACATGTTAAAAAATGTTAAAAAAAATATGATGGAGAGAAATTTACGTTTATATGGGATATACACTATCTGTCCAATGCGAAAGGTGACTGATGGGAAATTAATTACAAGACACTATTTATTTTCGGTTCACATTACCTTTTATTCAAAATAAACTCCTTGTGAGTCAATACAATGCTGTAAGCGGTTGTAAAATGTTCTGAAGCACTATTGAAATTTATTCTTCGTTATTGCCTCCTAAATCGCACTCGAAGCTTTCTGGATATCTGAAATCGTATCGGAACGCTTTCCTTTCATCGCTAATTTAAGTTTCGGGAATAACCATTAATCGCATGGAGCCAAATCAGGCGAATACGGGGGATGATCAAGCACCACGATATTCTTTTGGTTAAGAAATCACGTACACTCTTGCTTTTGTGCACCGGTGCATTGTCGTGCAACAATGACCATTCCCCTTGTTCTAGGTATTCGGGTCGAACTCGAAGAATCCTGGCCCATGAACGCATTCACCATTTGACCTTCTGGCGGGTATTCTTTATGGATAATTAATTCCTTTGGAATCAAAGAAAACGGTGAGCAGAATCTTGATTCATTTCTTCTGCATGCGTACTTTTTTTCGGTTTCAGAGATTGTGGACCCTTCCCTTCCATGCTCTGGCGCTTGGTACGTGGCTCATACTAAAAATATAATGTTTCATCACCTGTTACAATGCCTGACGTGAAGTCTAGATCCATATCAGCTGCTCATTATCTGTCTCTGCAGTGCTCCACTCCGCAAACTTTTTGATCGTCAGTGTGTGACCTTTCATTTGCCCAAATTTTCCGTTAAAATGATATGGACAGTAGATTTAGAAATTTCAGTGAGCTCGTCGATGAATTTAGTAGACGCATAACGATCGTTTCAAAGAATTTCAGCCACATTTTAAACATTTTCTTCAATTCGAACTGACAGTGATGGTTCAGGCCGTTGATCATCTTCAATGTTCTCTCTACCATCACGAAAGCTTACATAACGCTTAAAAATGTTCTTAGAACTAATGGATTCACTAACATAAACAGTTTGAACCATTTTAAAAGTTTTTGACACTTTTACCCAATATAAAACAAAATTTAATGTTGGTACGTTGCTCCATTGTTCAAAAAGAATTGACTGCAGTTAGGTGGAAGAAAAAGAAAACAGGGACCAGTTTTGATATGACACAAAAACTTTTGATATGTCACAGCAGTGCTAATAGAAACATTAACACGTATAAATGTACATTTTTTAAATGTTTCTTATAAAATATCTTTGCTGTTGTTTCTCATAACAATAAATAAATTTCCGTCCTCCGATCCACCTTCAGATAGTGAGAAACGAGTAAAAAGGTTTTTTTTTCGACTTCTAGCTTTTTAATTCTTGAGTTATGCGTTGGTATAAATTGGAGTTTTACTCAATATATTTGTATTCAAATATCACGGCCTAAATCTTTTTATTTGTAGTTATTCAACAATTTTAAGATGATTTCCCTGTGTATTATTAGTTAACATATTCGTGTAGCATTACTTTTGACATAATTTCTCTGGTGTGTGGGAAAAGTTTACTTAAAATTGAAAATTTGAATGCTAATAATAAAAAAAAATACTTTTTACAACAAAAACATGTAACTTTCGGTTATAAATTAAGATTTCTTTCACCCTATGTTCACATTAAAGTTTATTGCAAAATATTCTTAAAAATTTTTTTTTTATGTACAAAGTAATATTTAAACCTATCAATTGTCGTATATTCTCTTTGTGGTTATTTCTCGTATTTGTTTTTAAATAAATTATAAATTTTCGTGTTTTTCGGTTATTTTAACTATTGAAAAAGTTTTATTGTTACGACATTGAGTGTTTTTTTTTAATTTCTTTCACCAAAAGTTATTTTGAACTTGTTAAAAATGAATCTATGTGATGATGCTTACGTCAAAACTAAAGGCGAGTTTTTCAAAAGCACAACTAATACCGCTGAATCGGATGATGATGTTGAATTGGAAAGTGATAGTAAAGATGAAAAAATCCAGATGTGATTGATAAATCAGTCATTAAAGCTGATGCATTTTCTCCAAATTTTGATAAGACTCCCAAATAAGGTTTACACCCAGTATTTCTGCCGCGTAGCCCATACTCGTACGTGTATATCTAATAGAGGCAAACAATTCCACACCATAGGACCGTACCAGCAAAGGCCAAATCCCTGTCAAAATACCGCGACACAAATCTTTAGAAAATATTTATTTTTTATTTCAGGTAGATCTCTCAAACGGTGTGGGGTGGATAAAGTAGTTATTTTCTAACCAATTAGCAAAGTTTGAGTGTGCTTGCTTGCTTCTTTTCTCATAATGAGCATATTTTGTCGAAAACCTTATAATTTTTCGATAATTAAGTGACTCCGCATTCATCACAAGTCAAAAACCTAAGAATACTTTTTGATGAAAATCTAAGTTGGCGTAATTATATCTTCATGTTACGTCGCAAGATGGTTGGTTTGAATCTCTATGTTACATTATCTCAATACTATGCGTAATTCTATGTCTGTTCTGAGTCTAATATTTAGGTCTGCACGTCCTCATGCTTCCATTACTATGCTATTTGGATGCCAACGAGATGTTGGACAAGTTGAAGAGACTCCAAAATGTTGGCATTTGATTTATATTTAACCTAAATAAGTACGACCGAGTATTAGACACCTCAAACATACTTCAATGGCCTTAACAACAAACCACGTAAGGGCCTTCACGAAATTGTTAGAAATTATTTAAGATGTTTAACAATCTCCGGGAGAAATCTTTTTTTTTTTTTCAAAATACTTCCATACCCCATCTTATTGTACACACAATTAACGGTTTCTGCAATATGACTATAACAAACTTCTTAAATTGATCAGATATGCAACTCTACTCTTTTTTTCAACTCTTTTTTTCAGATAAGCGAGATCTGAAAAAAATATTACATCACTTAACATTTCCTTTCTTGTCTTTGAATAAATTCCTTTCCTCTTGTATTATCATTATTGTTTGGAAATATTGTAAGTTATATTGTTTTGCTTTTGCAGCAATATGTTTTTTATAAAAATAGACACGAACAAAAATAACTTCACGTATCCAAAAGTCAGCTGGTTGATAAAAAAAAATATGTGTAGCTCGTCAGATGTGCAATATGTAACAATGTACATCAAATAATTATAAAAATAAATATCAAGATATTTCTGAGATGCTCTTAAGTTCATCCGTAATGAATAAAAATGTAAAATCTAAAAAAAAATCGTCCAAATAGCGCATAATCATCGAAAAATCCAATATTATTCTAATTTCTTATAACAGATGTCATTATTTGCGGTTTTGTAAATAAAATGAGACACGAGCTGTAAAAATTCAACTATAATATAGATGTTTTTTTTATCTATGTCCATACACAGTGTTGAATAAATAAAAGTCACGAGTGAAGATTGATACGGGTTCCTCTTTTGAGAGAAGTTTATTTGGCATGTTTAAATTTATTTATTCAATGAATATCAAGATTTAAGGTTAATATTTATTCCTGTGTAATGTAGAGTTATGAAATGTGGATGTTGGCAATAAAATAAAATTTATAAAGAATTTATATTTATTTGAATACTTAAATTGGGTATTGAAATTCTGAAAAAAAAACATAAAATAATACAAGTTATTTGAAAACAGCCATTTAAAGGCTAGGGAATTATCTCTTAATGAATTATTCAATAAAAAGCTTGTATTATCTGACAAAAAGGCTCAAAATACCGCTTGATTTTGACAATGGACGCAAATAAATAATTAAACAAAAAAAATTTACCCGTTTTGAGGCACAGAAATGACCGCAATTTTATAAATTTAAATTCAGCTGTCAGTTGATGTGTTCGGGTGGTACTTTGTTAAATGCAGTTTTTCGGGCACAACTTAGCCTATACCCATGCTTGTTTTAATAGTGATAAATTGAATGGTTTTATAATTACAATTGAACATTTTGATTACCGAAGGTTTCCTAATAAACTCAAATTTCATAGAAATCTTTTTTTAGATTTGATTTACAACTTTGAGTACGTTGTAATTATTTAAACAGCATTCGAATAGAAGCGAACAAATAAGTTAAATTTAAGTTTCACATACAAGTGTAAGTAAAATTTAAGTATGGAATACACAAACGTGAGATTAATCTGGTATTTCCGCAAAAAGTGCAAACACTAGGCATATGATAAACTGTTATCGTGGATAAAAGTTATCTATTTAGAAATATTTTTCAACATTTGTCACTCTTACTTAAATATCGTTTATTATCAATAGCTATTTGGTAGATGCTTTATATTATCGATTTTAACCTAATTTTTACTCCTATGTATAGTAATATTTTTACTCAGTATTCTTTTATACAGTATTCTTGACGTGGCCATTTAGATATATACATGACTTCCTCCTGGAAAACTCGTGTTCGATTCCCGATAGTACCCCCAAAAGTATTTGAGTCTAGTAACTGGTTGTTACCTCTTCACGTGTAGTAGCGTTTCGAACACCTGCTATGAAAAATGGCAAGCAATCCATGACTACTCGAGAGGAGTCTTCGACTTTATGATTGGAGTCCAATAATAAAGTCGAAGACTTGATTATTGGGGTCGAAGGACAATAATGTCTCCCGGTCATGCTCTTTGATATACCCGAATCACTTATTGGTAT